>CAUYRH010080335.1:0-82770 GCA_963574655.1 Perodicticus potto | reverse complement strand
GGAATCGACTCCTATAACTTTAACAGTAGAAGAAGACAAGATAACAGGAAAGGGGACTTCCCAAGTTGGGGTCAGGGAGGGTGAATTAGAGGGAGGAGTTTTGATCATGACTAGATCTCCAGGAGTGAAAAGTTCCTGTTTAAGTTAGTATGTCCCTCCCGGATATGGTCAGTTTTAATGATAGTTTCATTTGCACTTGAGAAGAATATGTATCCTGGGTGGTTCATGCCTATAATCCCAGCATCACTTTGGGAGGCTGAGGTGAGGGAATCACAGGAAGCCAGGAGTTTGAGACTAACCTGGGCAATGTTGTGAGACCTCTATCTACAAAAAATTAATAAAAATGAACCAGGCCTGGAAGCAAGAGCTTGTAATTCCCACTACTCAAGACGCTGAGATGGGAGGATTGCTTGAGCCCAGGAGTTCAGGGTTGCAATGGTAGTGATTGAACCCCTGCACTCTAGCCTGGGCAACAGAGTCTCTAAAAATAAAAAGAAAGAAAGATGGGTGGCGCCTGTGGCTCAAAGGAGTAGGGCACCGGCCCCATATGCCAGAGGTGGCAGGTTCAAACCCAAACCCGGCCAAACACTGGAAAAAAAAAAAAAAGTAAAAAGAAATAGAAACGAAGAAAAATAAGAATATATCAGTCTGGGCATGGCGGCTCATATCACACCTATAATCCCAGCTGTCTCTGAGGCCGAGGCAGGTGGATTGCCTGAGCTTAGGAGTTCAAGACCAACCTGAGCAAGTGTGAGACTCCAGCTCTAAAAACTAGCCAGGTGTTGTATCAGGCACCTGTAGTCCCACCTACTCGGGAGGCTAAGGCAGGAGGATTGCTTGTGCCCAAGAGTCTGAGGCCGCTATGAGCTATGACTGTAAGCTGTGAACTATGGCATTTTACCAGTGGCTACAGAATGAGTCTCAAAAAAAAAAAAAAAGTATCTTGTAGTTATTAGGTATAGTATCCTATAAATGTTAATTAAGTCTTAATGATAATATTATTCAAATCTTCTGTATCTGTTTGATTTTTTTGGTCTCCTTGTTCTATTAGTATTTTTAGAGCAGGGTATTAACATCTTTGACTATGATTATGAATTTATTTATATCCCTCTTTAGTCTGTCTCATTTGCTTTATGTATTGAGGAGTTTTATTATTAAGTTCATGTACATTTAGAATTTTTTTGGATAATTGCCTCTTTTTTTTTTTTTTTTTAGAGATAGAGTCTCACTTTGTTGCCCGCAGTAGAGTGCAGTGGCATCACAGCTCACAGCAACCTCCAGCTCTTGGGTTAGGCTATTCTCTTGCCTCAGCCTCCCCAAGGTTAGCATTAAATACATCTATCCATCAAGGCCTTTGCCAACAAAGACATTTTGTTTAAACAGAAAATAAGAATTAGCTTGTGCTTTATGCTCGATAGTTGCCTCTTTTATGATTATGAACTGCCCTCTTTGTATCTGATAATATCTTTTGTGTACTAATTTTTTAATCTGGTGTTAATATTTTTAATCTGGTATTAATAGAGCTACAGCAGTTTTGTTATACTTAGTGTTTGCACAATATGTTTTTCCATCTTCTTTTTCCAGCTGTTTGTCCCTTTATATTTAAAATAATTTCTTCCTTTTTTTTTTGAGACAGAGTCTCAAGCTGTCACCCTGGGTAGAGTGCTGTGGCGTCATAGCTCACAGCAACCTCCAACTCGGGATCAAGCTATCCTCTTGCCTCAGTTTTTCTATTTTGTAGTAGAAACAGGGTCTTGCTTTTTGCTCAGGCTGGTCTCGAACTCAGTGAGCTCAAGCTATCCACCCGCCTTGGCCTCCCAGAGTGCTAGGATTGCAGGTGTGAACCATTGAGCCTGGCTAAAATAATTTATATAATCAATAACATAGTGTTAGGATTTTGCCTTTTCATTGGGGAGTGTGGTAGGAAGAATGCCTCCCCCCCAGAAAAGATGTCCAACCCCTAATCCCTGGAACCTATATGTTCCCTTAAAAAGCAAAGGGACTTTGCAGATTTGATTACATTAAGATATATTACGTGATGGGAAGATTTTCCGTCATTATCCAAGTGGGTTCAATGTAATCTCAAGGATCCTTGTAAAGGAAATAGAGGGCAGAAGAGTCAGAAAAGATATGATAAGGGTAGCAGAGGTCAAGGTGATGTGAGGCCATGAGCCGAGGAGTGGAGCATCCTCCGGAAGTGGAGAAGGTGCGGAGTAGATGCTTCCCTAGAGCCTGTAGAGTGGTGCAGCTCTGCCAGCAGTAAGACCACCTGAGACTTCAGACCTTTAGAACTATAACAAGTTATTGGTTTAAGCCACTACATTTTTGATAATTTCTTACAACAGCAATAGGAAACTAACAGGAGGTTAAGTTATGAGAGTTTATATTTAATGTGACTTTTTTATTATTGGAGATAAATCTACCATCTTGGTGTTTGATTTCTGTTTGTTTCATCTTTAGTTTGTTCTTCCTTGTTCCTTTCTTGCAGGTTTGTTTTTGAGAAAGAAGGAGGATGAATCAATATATTTAGAATTCCACGATCTCCTCTCTTAACTTTTTACTTGTGCCTTTTGGTTATTTTTTTTTCTTTTTTGGATTGCTCTGGAAATGACAAATTTTTAAAAACTAATCACGGTCTATGTTTAAAACTGTTTGAGAACTTTACAAAAGCATCTTTCTTGGAATTTTTCCGAGGTTCTCAGATATTTACTCTATTGCTTTAAATTAATTATGGGGAATTTCTGGCTTTTATCTCTTTATTTCTTTGTCCCATTTTTCTCCAATTTAATGTATGCTTTGGACATTTTATATTACTCATATAGCTCTTGGGTGTCCTACTCCTTTTTAGTTTTCATTCTTTTGTCCCTTTGTGTTTTAATTTGCATAATTTCTAGTGATTTGTTTCCAAGTTCATTGATTCTTTGCTCTGTCCAATATGTTAATAAATCCATGAATTCATACTATACCATGCAAAAATTTATTTCTAGCATTTCCATTTGGCTATTTTATAGTTTCAGGTGGTATTGGTGAAATTGGGGGAGTAAAGACCTCTGAAAATTCTTTTTCATAAAGGCAATCAAAATACTGGCAAAAATAGAATCTATTTTTTCAGAACTTTAAAAATTAACCCAAGGCTTGTAGCAATCCAAGAGTATTTGTTCAAGAAAATGGATGACTCTTAGTAAGAACAGAAAGCTCTGTGGCGTTTAAATTTACCCTGTTCCATCCTTCTCTCCCCTGATGATTCCTAGTTGCTTTGAAAGCCAACAGCCTACAGGCCTGGTGCAAACCTCTAGCCTACCAGCCCCTGGAGGAAACAGGAAGAGCTGAAGTATCTTCAAAGCCCATTCCTAGAGAATTATTCTAACTTTCTTGTCTGGTGATTCCCTGGATGAGACCCCACTTACAAGGCTGTCTTTCTTTGGCCTGATTCAGAGGTTGCCCAGTATAAGTAGCCTTTTCCCAGGGGGCATTTGTTGAAAACAACCAGAGGCAATTGTTGAATATTATAGCTGCTGGGGAAGTTGATAAAAGATTGGTCAAACAATAGGGTAACCCAGAAGCTTGAAAGGAAGATTTAGGGAATGCAATGTCCATAGGCAGCTTTGAAAAGCTCCTGCATGTTATTGGGATTCTAGAAGGCTGAAAGTGTGTATATGGCTGTGCCCAAGGCCCCAAAGAGATCCACAGAGATACTTCATAATCAGACTGTCAAGCTCTGGAAAGTAGCAGGAAGGGACTCATCAAACACAAGGCATCCCCTGTGTGAGATGGACAATAGGTTTCTCATCAGGAGTCATGGAGGCTGATCGTTTCCATCACTCTGGAAGTTCTCTGTCTCCTCACACATGGTGCTTGCCTTTATCTATGAGATTCTTTAACATACTACTGATCATGTTGTGTATGTTAATTCCACCATCTGGGCCATTGCTATGGTTCTAGTGAGTATTTTATATCTTTATGGAGGGTCATTATTTTCTCACTTTTTTGCATGTGCGTAGTTTTAAATTTTCTATCAGTGCAAACAAAATGAAACAAAGCCTAGATGGGAGGATTGCTTGAAGCCAGGAATTTGAGACCAGCCTGAGCAACATAGTGAGATTCTGTCTCTACAAAAATTAAAAGCAGAATTAGCCAGGCATAGTGCACACCTGTTGTCCCAGCTACTTGGGGAGCTGAGGCAGGAGGATCGCTTGAGCCTAGGAGTTTGTGGTTGTAGTGAGCCACAGTCACACCCCTGCACTCTAGCCAGGATGACAGAGTGAGACCTTGCCTCAAAAAAAATGAAATAACAAAAGTAAACATCACAGTTTGTATTTTTGCCCAGTAGAAGGTTTCTTTTGTTCTCTGGGTTTCCTGTAAGTAGCATATAGTTGGAGTTTTTTTCTTTCTTTTATACGAAGTGATAATCTTTTTCCTTTGAGAGTGAGATTAATCAGTTCACATCTTGTGTTAGTTATCTATTGCCAAACAACAAATTGCAAAATTTAGTGTCTTAAAACAATAAGCCTTTATTATCTCATGCTTCTGTGGGTCAAGGATCTGGGCATGGCTTAGCTGGGTCCCTCTACCTTAAGCTCTCTCACAAGGCTGTGGTTTAGCTGTCTGCCAGGGCTGCTGTTTCATTCACAGGCTCCACTTCAAGCTCGCTCATGTGACTGCTGATGAGCCCGAGGTCCTCAGTTCCTTGCCAATGTTGGCCAGTGGCCACCCCGAGTGCTTTACCATGGGGTGTTGCATGACATGGAAGCTCACTTCATCAGTTAGAGCAAGCAAGAGCAAGGGAGAAAGTGTTAGTGGGACCGAAGGATCACATCCCAGCACTTCTGCCATATTCTGTTCATTGGTGGTGAGTCAGGAGGTCCAGCTCACGCTCATGGGGAGGCTCCCACCAGGGCATTGGTAGCAGGTGGTGGAGATCACTGGGGCCAGACTGGAGGCTGCCTACCACATGTTAATTGTGACAACCCATTTACTTATTTCCACAATTTTATTTGGTATTTTCTGTTTACCATCTGCTTCTCCTCCTCCCCACTTCTTTCCCTTAGAGCCCTTATCTTTCTCCTCACCCTACACCTTGCTCTCCCTGCCCCCATCTTCACCTGCCCCTTGACCCCCTCTCCTCTGACTGGCCTTCTGTCTGGCTCCTGTCCCCTCTTTCTCTTTCTTCCTCCTCCGCCCTCCTGCCTGTCAGTCTGGCTTCCTACCTCCCTGCTCAGCTCCTCCTCTAGACTTTGCATCTTTGTCTTCCATTACCATAGTCTTGGCTCAAAGCTCTGCCCTACATTCTATCTTGACAGTTTTTCTCCTGCCTGTCCTCAGTTTATAATGCTTTATCTAGTTTGTTTTTTATTTTGAAGATTTTATATTTATAATATTTACCCCAAAGGTTAGCTTATTTCAGATTTACAATTTTCTAAAAAATCATCAGTAATTTCTTCGTTTATCTTTTTTGATAAACATTGTAAACATGCATATTTACAATGCTTTATCAAATGGAAATTATGATAGTGGCCAGATATTTGATGATAAGGAATTCATGTTAATTCTTTTTTTGGCTTGCAGTGGTACTATGATTCTGTTTAGAAAAATGAAAGTCCTTGTCTTTTAGAGCAATGTGTTGTAGTACGTATAGATGAGATGATCTTCTTTGAGAGACATGAGGCAGGAGAGGGCAGAGGACATGAACGCTCTCCCAAGTGTCTAATTATTGGAGCTTGGAAATGACTGTCTGAGGTTTTATTATATTATTCTTCCTTACATTTGAATTTTTATACAATAAAATGTTTTTTAAAAATCTTTGTCATATTATCCCATAAAATTAATTTCATCTGGAGGACATTCATATTTCAAATACTGATTTTTTTGTAGCCTTAATGAGAATTATAGTTATTCATGTATTTGAGATTGGGCTTGCAGGCTCCTGTTGAGTGGAAAGGTAGTTTGATTTTTGTTTATTTTGCACTGCTTTGTTTTCTTCCTCACTTTGTACATGGTCTTTTCTCCCTGCTTAGGTTTTCTGTGGTCACCTAAATCTGTACCCCACTGCATGGCCTGATCATGGCTCTAAGCCTGTCTCCACAGTGGCTCTGGTGAGACTGCAGAGCCAGGAGCTAAGTCGGTGGGACCCTAGGTTCAGTTATGCTCCTGGGGCTGAATCTGTGGCCTCTGGACTGCCTAGATGTAAGCGAACTGAAAGCCATAGCCTTGGTTGGAAGTCTTGGGGGAACATTTTATGGCAGCCCTAGGCTTCAGGTGGCCAGCCTGCCTCCAGTCCCTGCCTCAGTGGCACATGGTTTGTTTTGATCCTGAAGGATAAAGGGAGGTCCTGACTGCTTCTGCCTGTTTCAGACCTGGAGCCCAGCTGGCCTGTGGCTTCAGCCCACCTACTGCTGTGCATTTCTGTTCTGTTTTGGATACTTTAATCTTGTTTTTGAACCCATCCATGGCTTTTTAGTTGTCTGTTCTTCTATATTATCTGCCACTGATAATGTGTGTGGAGTAAGGATGCATCAAAGAGTGGACTCACCGTGCTGTCTTGCTTGAAGGAGGTCCACAACTCAGTCACTAAGGATTCCTTCCAGTCTCCATTCAAAGACTGCCCTCTGCCACATAGATCTTCATCATGGTGAGGCTTTCCCTTTGAATTAGAGACCACATTCTTAATTCAATATTTTCCCCAGAAGACTTTGTTGGAAATCTCAGAGAAAATAGCAGCCCACTTACCCTGTGAGTGATTCTGTCTTATGGTCTTCTCAGCACTTGATCACTCTCTGAAATTATCTTATTTATCTGCACACACATTGTCTCTCCCACTGGGATCTGAGCTCCATGAGAGCAGAAACTTTCTCTCTGGTTTCCCTGTAGTATCCCCAACCCCTCTATGATAGTGTCTGTCACATAGAGACCCTCAATAATCTTCTGATAAATTGCGGACTCAGCCACTGAAACCTGCCTCTGCTCCTTAATTCCAGTGTCATGCTGAGAGCTGCATGTTGTGCGGCCTCTGGAGAGAGCTGGGAAGCTGGTATTAGACTACAGAGCAGCTGTGTAAAGTGACCAGTGTTGTCTCATGTCCTCCTTCGTTCATCACAGTCGAGTCCCTGAGTGCCTGCAGGGCCAGGCACTGACGTCCAGGCATTTGTAACATGCTTATTTCCTATAGCCTCTCCACGTGCATAACCCCCATCCGTTGTCAGTCACTGGGGTTTCATTGTAAGTAAGTCTTAGAGGTGTGCAAAGTGGAAGCCTTTATAGTGGCTGGAGCAGAGGCAGCCAGCTAGCTGCCTTGCTGACTCACTCAGACTGGTCCTGAATAGAAAAGAAGGCCTCAATCTCCCCATTGTTCCTTCTTGTGTGCATGAGGAGGTGCTGACAGTCGGGCGTCTTTTGCAGTGTATCAGTTCTGTATCCCACTCCTGACACAGGCATCTTGCTGGCACAGGCCCTGGACACGGTGGATTGCGGTGCTCTTTCCTGCAGCCTCATCACAGTGTGTCAGCGTGAGGGTGGATGGATGCATGGACACACTTGTCTCTGCTCTTCCACTTGCCCCTCACAAGTGGCAGATGAAGAGCCTCGTGATAGTTTTGCTTTCAGATATCATCTTCCTATTTGGCTGGGACTACTGACCAGATCATGGCAGGTCCAGACCCCTGGGAGATATTCCTATACTGGCTCTTAATTGTATCAGACAAGCTTCTGCTCTGGTTGCACCAGGGATCATTCACAGCTGAGTGCTGGGCTGCTGAGAGCCCCAGCACAGATAAGCCATGCTTGCTTTCCTGGAACACAGCTTCAGCACCATGCTTTGAAAACCACAGGAGAAATCCCCAGCATTCAGTCCTACTGTTTGTTTTTAGCTTTTCTGAAGTGCTGGCATTCCGGAGGCTTTCCAGAAGCCTTTTTGGCACTTTTAGATACTCTGCAGCTGCCTTGGGAGCCAAGTCACTACTACTACTCCGTTCCCTAGGTGAGGGGAAAATACACAAGAGAGGCAGAGCAACTTGTTCATGCTCACTGCGGCCACTCGGTGGTGGGGCCAGTGTTGGAGCATGGCTCTTAGTCTCAGGCAGACTCTACCCCCTGGCTGAGTGTGGCTCTTTCCCTCTGAGACATTCCGCCACTGTGCTGTGCTCATGGGTGCAGGTGTACCACCACCTCCTGCTACCAGCCTTCTTGTTGGTGGTTCCGAATGGTTTTATGCCAGCCTTGCCAAGTGGACTTTCAAAACATCGGTTCTTATCTCACCCTGTATTTTTGAATGCGTCAAACCAATGTGTCTCAGGACTTGGAAGCCATGCACACTTAGGTTCACAGCCTACCTTAGCTGTTGGTAGCTTGTGCTCTTGGACTGCTGGGAACAAAGTTCCATCAGAGCCTAGAACATTCAGCCCCAGGCCCTAGCATGGGAACAGTAACAGTAGCTGGTCCTGCTCAGCCCCAACACAGGCACAGTAACAGCAGCTGGTCCCACTCAGTCCCAGCACGGGGACAGTGAGGGGTGTTCTTCCACACAGTCACCAAAGGCAGTCTTGAGTGCACCAACCCAGGTGGGCTGTCTGTTGGACCTGCGATGCGGGACTGTGCATAGACTGCTTGTGGAGGGCCTTAGGACCTGGTCCTGGGAAGCCCTAATAGCCTCTGAGGATATGGCTGTCTCAGCAAGGGAACGTGTGTTCTTGTTCTGCCATGATGTCGCTGCCCCTTTCTGGAGGCCTGTTATGACCCTGCCTCTTTCTGTTGGGGTTTCCTATAATCTTCCAAGTACTTCTGTGGGGCGGGAGGGCAGTTCTGCACTTCTTTCCAGTTTTTCACATCATACCTGAGGAAGCTGAAACTCAGTGGATTAACGAAATTATTCCGAGTCATCCCGCTAGTTAAGGGTGGGGCTGAGTTCAACCCCAGGTCTGCCGGCCCCAGGTCACTTGCCCTGGTGAGGTGAGCACTCGGCCTCAGTATAATTAGATGTGTCTTCCAGCAGGGGTTCATTCATTCCCCATCAGCAGGTGCATGTGTGGATCCCTACTGCTTGCAGCTCCGAGTGTGAGGTGGTGGCACGGTGTGCCAAGTGTCAGGACGCTAAGGCCAGTGCACAGCTGTGTGGTTTGAGGCCACACAGCCCCTTGGTCAGCACACCTGACTTGCCCAAGGTTCAAACCCCAGCTGCTCTCTGGTGGCCATGAGGATTGGGGCAGTTCCTTAGTCCTGCTGTTGTGCATCTGTTGTCTCCTGTGTGATGGGCACCACGGTAATCCTCCCTGCCTTTAAAGGTGTGGTGAGAAACAAAGGTTGCATTTGGGGGAAGCACTTAAAACAGTCCTTGGCAGATAGTAAGCATTCACTGATGTCAGTGATTGTAATTACCCACCTCGAAGGGTTGCTGTGAAAATACAGCACAATGCATGTGAATGGTCTGGCATACCACTTACTGCCACTGCTCTTGTGAGTGTGGTGAGCAGAGACGTCAGTTGCTTTCTCCCTATAGTCCAACACCATTGCTACTGCCAACTGGGGCTCTGTTCTCTTCCCTGCAGGCCAGGGAGCTGGAGAGCCGAGAGGCAGAGCTAAGACGCCGGGATGCCTTCTGCAAGGAGCAGCTGGGACGCATTGAGAGGAAGGTAAGGCTCATTCTTGGCTGCCTTCCTGGGGGCCAGCTCCTAAAGGCCCCTGTCCAGGACATACCACCGTCACAGGTGGAGAGGGGCCTGTGAGTCCAGTACCCTTTCCTCTGTGTGACATGCCTCTGCATTCCACAGCCAGCACCACAACAGACCTGGCCTTTCAACAAGTTGCTTTCACTGAGGTAACTGGTTTTTAATTGGTCCCATTTTTTGTTGAGTGTGGCTGGCTCTGCTGTAGTTCGATTTTAGAAAAAAATTCTTTTCACCACAGGGCGGTGCTGAGACCTTTTTTAGTGTAGTTAAGCTGCATTGGTAAAAATAATAATAACGTGACGTCTTGCTATACAAATACATTAAAGTTGTATTATTGATTTTCTCCTGTGAGTTGGGAAGATCAGAGTGCACTGCTATGTACACTCACCACTTTTCTAAGGATGCGCCTTTGAAATGAATGGGATTTAAAGACACATCATCATGCCTTTTTAAAAAGCCTACAACTCTTGAAAATTCATTTGGTAACTTGCTTACTTTTTTTTCAGTATAATTTGTTGATCATGACAGATTTTTCAGAGAAATGGCTTAAAATATGGGAGAGGATGGTGGGGAGGTTAAAAAAATTGTTCTTCCTCATGCCTGAGACAGCATGCCAAGCAACCTGAGCCATCAGCTAATTGCAGGCAAATCTTCGCAAATCATTTGTCACGGTTTGGAGCTTTGCAAATGACAGTTAGCTCGAGGGGCCTGATTTCCACAGGGGCTTTCTCCCATGGCATGCCCCAGTGGAGCCTGGCAGAAACACGGCTTCTGGATTTCCAGGTGGTGGGGACAGGGTGGAGCTCATTTCCTGTTCCTGGGACGCCCGCTTGTCCACCTCGGCAGGGTGTTCAGGGATGGCCAGAAGCAACTAGCTGTGAACACGAAGCACTCATTGACGGTGACATCCCATAGTCTGAGGAATGACAGTGCACCTCTGAGCTGCTTTCAGAGTGGCCCGTAACAAGCAGACCTTTCACAGAGCAACCTCATGTACAGGCTCATAGTGACAAGGATTGTGATTTGAGATCCCTGAGAAGGGTAAAAAAAAAAATTCTACCAGCCACAGCTCTAATTATCTCAGTTGCCCATATGTTCATAGGCACAGGGCTTTTTAAATTTTTGTTGTTGTTGTTGTTACTTGTGCAATTCTTTGGTCTCCTCTGTGTTGCCCCTGTGTTTTTCTCTCTGGGCTTGGCTGTTTACATGTGTCTGTTCAGGACGGGGCAGGGGGAATGGCCTGGTAGCGTTCTTCCTCCTCTGATTCTCCTCCCCCATCACTCTCCTCTCCCATCTCTCCACTAGTTCTCCTCTTTAAATCAGTTCTCTGCTTTGCTGAAGGAGAGGAGATTCTTCTGGCTGAGCCCTCGTTTCTCATCTGCTCTTTCCCACTCATCATAAAGTGAAGTCCAAACCCCTTACGTATGCAGATGTAGGCTTTTAAAAAAATTCTAGATTATCCTGTGTGATTATGAACAGTTATTAAATGCTTCCAGAAGAAGGTGCAAAAACATGATCTCCTTTCTGACTGTTAAACACAGCATTTTGCTGGTGATAATAAAAAAGGAGAGCACCTCCAATGTCTCAGGAAATGGAAATTGGTGCGGGGGGACAGAGAGGATTCATGGGGAGCCAGAGGAAGGAGAAGAGGAAGAATAATAAGGCTTAATTGTGTTAGTTTGAAAAAGGTTGTTGATCTTCTCGGTGGATGATTTTATTTCTGTAATGGCTGGGAAGATGGAAAACACAGTATCCAACAATCTTTTTTATTAGCTATTGCTTTTAGACTATTCTGTGTTCATTTGTTGAATACTCACAGACCTTGACATTTCTAGCATCTGTACACACGGCTCCAGGACCTTCCAATCAACCATGCTCCTTTCCTCTGTCCCCCCCCACCCCCATTTCCCTTCAGGTTTAGAAATTGACATGGAAACCGGTTCAGAGAGAAAGTTGGATCAGCTGCTGCATCATCCTTGACCAGCTTAAACAGCTTGGAGTGTGGTCTGGGGGTGGGAGCAGGTTGGGACTGGGCTTTTGGAGGGGCTGTGGTGTGTCCAGGAGCCCCTGGCTATGATTCTGCTATCCACCCACTGTGGGTACTGTCCCCAGTTACACTGCCGTAGAGTGCTGGTTGGGTCTCCGCTTGTGCATTGTGACTGGCAGGCAGGGAAAGCCTGTGCAGAGCCCAGACTCACTTTCGGGGAGACTTCTGCACCCCTGTGTACTGCAGCATTTATTCCCTAGTTGACTGTTCTCGAGCATGGAGATCATATTTTGCAGGGCTCCTATACTTTATAATCTTTCTGAGTAATTGTTCCTCACGCCCACCCTGGAAGATCTAAGTGAAGAGCATTTTTTCCATTTCTCCATCAAGAGCAGTGAGCTGTTAAGGAAGCCAGGGCTGGTGGGAGGCTGACGGTACTGAGGAAGAGCCGCAGTGTTCCCAGAGGGCAGCAGCGTGGGATGGCTGGTGGAGCGTGCACACCGGAGTCCCTGGACCGAGGCCCTGCATAACTCTGTGGCATTGTCCTCCAGTCCATAGGGTTTTTTACACCTCAGTTTTTTCATCTATAAAACATGCACCAGGTTTTCTGCAGGGAGTTACTGGGAGGATTAAAGGAAGCAATATTGTAAGAGTTGGCAGGTGCTAGGCGCCCAGCATGTGCTGGCTGTGTTCCATAGTGGATTGGGACCTCTGCTTCATGGTGCACACTTCATGTCTGGATCAGACTGTGCGTGTGGGCACGCAAGTTTGCTGAGGTAGATTTTACCACTGAAAGTGGCCTGACCCCAATGCCTGCTGTCTGAGATGGAGAGGCCTTCTCTTGGGCGCTTCCCAGGCTTTTCTCTGCTTGCTCAGGAGCCCCATCAGTTGTACAGCATGCAGCAGGTGCTTCTCACATGCCTGGCAGTGTCAGAGAACAAGGTCACCTTCCACTGCTGTACTTTGGGCATAGGACCAGGAAGGTGAAACCCTCGACTGCCAGTCTGAGTTATGGCTACTGAACCATGTGCTGTCTTAACTTCTGTCCCCTGGACAGCTGGCTCTAGAGCCTTTGCTTAGCTGCCCCATTGTAGGAAAGTGTCGTACAGGAAGCCAAAGAACTAGGGGTGGGGTCTACCCACACTGTGCTGGATTCGGCTCTCCTGGGACCCAGGGTTGCTTGTGACTCTTCAGAACCAGCACACTCCTCTCTTGTAGCAGAAACCTGGGTCCTGGGCAGCTCTGAGGTAGACCCTGAAGGTCTGTGGAGTGGACCAATCTGCTGGCCAGGCCTTGTCTTCTTTTTGGCCATGAAGCTGAGTAGGGTGGTGGGGATAAGCAGGCTTTGGGGTCTAGCGGATAACAATCTAGTTCTGCCTCAGTAGTGCGGCACCTTGTGACTCTGAGTATGGCGTCTGCATACTCTAGCCCCAGTTTCCTTGACTTTGCAAAGGGAACCGCCAGACTAACCTGACAGTTCTTTTAATGTTCTCGCCATCCTCTGTCCTCTTCTTTAGTAAATGCACAGCCATTCATGGATTATACATTGGTTGCACCTACTAAGTACCAGGTGCAGAGATGGTTCAGACACTTGTGGCTCCTGCCTCACAAAGTCTGTGGTCTGGTTTGGGAGGGAAAGGAGCGGTTGGAGATTGGGACGCCAGATGGGAGGAGGCCTGTGTGCTGCTCCCTGTGACCAGAGGGCCTTCCAGCTCTGTAAAATGCCTGGCATCAATTTTCCAAACCCAGCAGCTGCAGAGTACAGAAGGCATTTTTTTGGTATTAGCTTTAAAGACTGAATCAGAGAGGATGAGAAAAACTCAGAATTGTATATATTCTTGTATGTTAGCTCTTTCCGATAGAATTAAAGTGTCATTTCCTGTCCCTCTCAGATGCACCCGTCCTTCCCTGCACTGCTGCTATTTGCAGTCAGCCCTTTCTCCCCACTTTTCTCTCTGCTTCTACTCAGACTTTCTTAAGGAAGGACTGTAATCGGATCCTGACCTCATTCAACAAACCACGCCCATTCCAGACACACTGGTCTCATCCTTGTCCCTTGGTGTGTCAGTCAGTGCATTGAGGAAAACAGAAGCTATGCCAGGTGCTTAGAGAAGCAGAATGTAGGGATTCCCCTTCACCAGAGAAGGTATCCCAGTCGCCAACAAGCATGTGAAGAGCGATCGGCCTCAGAACACCTCAGGGAAATGCAGATAACAGCCATAGTGTGATACTGTTCTAGACTCAGTAGAATGGCCAAAGCGAAAATAATGGACAGCACCAAGTGCTGAAAGCATGTGGTTTAACCCAAGCCCTCAGATGTGTTGGTGGGAGCGTAAGTTGGCATAGCATTGTTGGAAAACTAATAGCATCTGTTAAAGCCAAATATAGATATGCCCCATGACCGTACACTTCTGTATGGGGTCAGCAGAAATGTGTCTATAGGTTCACCAAAATAAATGTTGTAGAATGCTCATAGCCACCCCAAACTATCAACGATAGAATAGATAAGTTCCATACGGGAATAAGAATAGACACTCTGCAGCCACATGAAATGGTGTTGATAGCTCGCACAGATGTACTGTTAGGCAAAGGGGCCAGATGTGGAAGAATACCTGAAAATTCTGTCATTCCATTTATATAAGGTTTGAAAACAGCAAAACAAATCTATGGTATTAGCAGGTGGTGGGATTGTTACCCTGTGGGGGCCATAGTGGATAGAAAGAGATGGGTGAGGTTACTTTTCATGACCTGGGTTTTAGGCACAGGTGTGCCCAGCTGGTGAGAATTCATCTAGCTATGCACAGTCTCCTGTCAGAGTGTTAGACCTCAGAAAAGCGGGTGCCCAATGGCCTCTGCTGCCTCGCACCCTCCTTGCTGGCCTACAGGGACCTGCTTAGGTGCTTCTTTCCAAAGCCCTGGGTACTTACAGACCTTGAATTACCCATCCTAGCCTTGAACAGGTCTTTCAGATGTGTTCTGTCTTTCTCTGCACTGTAACTGGATAAGCTGGGAAAGGCGAAGTCCCTTACCCAAAGATACACAGCAGCAGTATGGCAGGCCCAACTGTAAACCCAGATCTAGCTTCCTTGGGCCTTTTGGGAATGTCGCCTCTTCTAAGTTCGTTTGTTTCTGAGTGACTCCACTTCTACCTGGTATTGTTCCACGTCTGTCTCTACACTGGACATTGCTGGACACTGTGTCAGGTGCTGTGGGCCTGGGGCATAGGCACAGGATGGGGGTGCGTGAGTGTACACCTCACCTAGCCTGCCCCATAGGCACGGGTGGAATGCCTGTCCTCTGCCTTCCCCACTCCTCGGGACCTGAGGCCCTCATGAGTATTTTAGCACTTGTCACACTGCTTTGTGCTTTTTAGCATCTGTGGCTGTCCCCCCTTTCCAGCTGTGAAGGTGTGTGAGCAGAGTCCTTGACAGTCTGATTTATTGGGGTGACTCATCACAAGGGCTGGAATGCAGTGTGTGGTATAAGGCAGGTGCTGAGGAGATATTTGCGGAATAAAGAAGGGAGAGTGTGTGTATGTAAGCTGGAAACCAGGACCCAGTGTGGGTTCGGGGAGGAGGAGGGAGCTCTTGCCAAAAAGGGCTTCTTTGTGGAAGCATTGTTTGCAGAGGGGCATGAAGGGCAGCATGCAGGGCAGGGCTTGGTGAGGTTGGGCCTTCTGGTCAGAATGCTGTGGCTCAGAGGTGCTCCTTGGGACGGGAGGCAGTGGCTGGCAAGCTGCACACATAGTCTGGCCCGAGGTTGTGCGGGGCCTGGCTGACTGGCTGATATGTGTGGCCTTCACTGAGCCTCATGTTGGGAGTTCTTAAAGGCCTGCAAGCTGCAGAACAATTTGAACTTGAATATCCAGAAGAATAACAGTGCCATTAAGAGAAAGAGAAAAATTCAGGTGAGTCCCTACACTTGGGGAAGGTCACGAGTTTAATCTTAGACATGCTCTTATGAGGCCAAGATGACCAGCAGATGATGGAGAAGTGTCACCCAAGGCGCTCTGTGTCCTCCAGGATGTGAGCATATGCTGCATGCCAGGCCCTTTCCCCTAAGTTATTACTAATCCTTGCAGCAACTCCTCGAGGTGGGTTATATGACAGGTGTTTTACAAGTGGAAATCAAGCTGAACATACAGTTAGAAGGCGTGCAGGGGGTAGACTGGGTCAGCACTCGGGGCTCCACAATCTGCTCCTTCCCACCTGCCACCACCCCAACCAGTTCCTGAAGAAAAGTTTACAGAAGAATGTGGTCCGCAGTGCCAAATGCTGCCTGTCAAAGACATTGAGAATTAAAGGATGGCCTCTCTCGTTGTGCTGTGAAGGACGTGTAAGCTGAGTCACAGAGCCTGTCCAGGATCGCAGTGGGGACTAAAGCTGGGCTGTACGTAGGGTTGGGGTCATCAGTGAGTGGAAGGAAGGAGAGAAAACACGTGTAGGCCATTCTTTCAAGAAGTTTCATCAAAGAGAGCATATTGGCAGTTTTGCAAGGGGACCCAGGGGAAGCTACATCCCCAGGGCAGGAGGGGGTGCCCTCCCTGGTAAAGGGGCTCTCAGAGGTGTCATCCTCTGGCTTGGGAAGTGGTGACCAGTGGTATGTCTATTGAGAGAACTGCCTGCTGCCTGCCGGCCACTGAGATGTGCCAGCAGGCACTCTGTCACACGTGGGACCTGTTTGGTGTCAGGCCCAGGCTGACACCAGAGATTCAGAGCCGGGTTCACCACTGAGGGTGTGAGCCTGAAAGGCAGCACAGATTCCCAGTGCGAGATGCCTGCAGAGAAAGAAACTCCCAGAGCATGGGATTCAGAGGAGAACAGGTTAATGGAGACCTGGAAATAATACAGCAAGGATTCTGCTAGAGGGCAAGGAGCATGCCCTGGTCATTGTTGTAATAGTTTTTTACTTGTTGGATTGACTGGTCTGAACCCAAAGGACTCCTGAAGATTTTTGAATCCAGAAATTCTTCGTCAGGTTGGCCTAAAGGAGGATATCTGCCAACCAGTTACCCTTTATTAGTGCCTTTTTCTGATAATGGGACTATCATAAAGGTGAGCATTTTATATAGATAGATAGATATGTATTTTTAAATGCACAAACCTTTATTTTTGCTTATCAGCTTTCATTGATGATGTTTTTGACAACTCTTCTTCCAGTTTCATGCAGAGAGGCCAAAAGTTTGGATGCCCCTGTAGCTGCATAGCTTAATCCATTTCATAAGATTACACATGAGCAAAACTAGATTTAAACTATATTATAAGCTTAAATAAATAATCTTGCTCCACCTCCACAGGATTTTTCATTCAATATTCTTTTATTTTTATTTTATTTTTTTATTAAGTCATATACACATAGATCTTGAATACATTTATGCATATGTAGGGTACAAGAACACAGTAAGTAAAGCAAGTGGACTGCCCTCAGAATGGCAGAGGATATTTGCAGGTTACATTTCCGACAAAGGTCCGATGACCAGAATCCACAGAGAACTCAAACTTATTAATAAGAAAAGAACAACTGATCCCATTTCACTATGGGCAAGAGACCTGAACATTTTGTATATTCTTAATAGTGAAGTGAAAGAAATGAAGTAATGCATTGCTGGGAGATTTGTGACTAAACTTTTTAATACTTGTCCTGTGGGACCCAGGTTTTTTGATAAGGGTGATCAATAAGACAGACTCAAAGAAATTGATAACCATTGATCCAGTGCAGTCCTTTTCACGGATAAGAAAATGGCTCCAAGGCAGTTATGTGCTGTGAGAATCTCTTGGAGTAGCAGGTAGGCAGTGGGTTTTAGATCTAGAGGGACCTGGGTTTGTTTGAATCATAATTCACCAGGTACTGGCTTTATAGGGATGATTAAGTCACTTAAGCCCTTGAGTCCTGGAGTCTTCATCTTTAACAGGAGGACACTACTTACATTTTTAGTTCACACAACAAAGGACATAATACAGAGGCTGGCGTGTTTGTATCTCCCTGTGCAGATGGCGGCACCTTGTCAGTCAGCTATACGAGTGTGACTGCTTTTTGGTCTTATTGTCTCCAGAGGTCATACAACTAATTAATAATATAGCAAAGACTCAGTTCGTTATTTCTCTATCCAGTATACTTAGAGTTTTTCTGCTATAATGTGAGGAGAATGGTTAAGATCACAGGCCTTGGAGTTAGATGATTTTAAATCTTGGCTTCCCAACTTATATGTGAACCATGGTTACCTTAGCCAGATTACTCCTTCCTCAATTTTACTTTATTCATCTGTACAAAGTATCTACTTCTTTGGGTCATTGTGAGAAGAAATGAGGAACTCACACTAAGTGCTTATCCAGTAAAGGCTCTCAGTAAGCACTTAATAAAAGATTGCAACTTCTACCCCCATCACCTCTACCTCCAACTCTACCTCCATCACCTCCACCTTGACCTTTACTTTCACCACCCATTATCAACGCCACTCCTCTATTTCCACCTTCTCTACTTTCACCGGCTCTTCTACCAACCTCACTTTCACCATGACCACCACCTCTATTTCTTCATCTCTACAGCCTCCATTCCTACACCTTCTCCACCCACCGCCTTTACTGCCACCTCTGTCTCCAGCATCCTTTCTGTCACCACCACCTCCACCACCCCTGCTTTCATTGCTGCTGCTATCACTGAAAAATAGTGACTACTACTGCTGCCGCCCCCGTCCACCGTCCCTGCATCCATTCTGTGCTGTTTCTGTGTCTGCACCTCACATTCTCATCTCTCACCTTGCAGAAATCTCCTTTATTTCACACTGATCTCTGAGGGGAGGGCAGCAGAAACTGCAGCCTCTATTGCACATTTGGAGAGGCTCTGGCTTTCCTGGGCCTGGCAGCTGGGCTACTCTGGGTTAAATGTCAAGCCGGGGCCCCTGCTGGACTGGCTGCACATCTGCTCTTTGCTTGGTACGTTATCAGAGTCATGCCACTTAGGTTTCATGAGGGTGGAGTTGGGACTGAGAAAGGGGAGATGGATTTGTCACAAATGAAAATGAGGACACTTCACCAGGTTAAGAGATAGTCTAAGCTATTAAAACTGAGATCCAAGATTTAATCAAATCTTTTAAGAATCTAGTTCTGAAAAAATAGGAATAATAGTGGATCTGATCTCCTAGGGTAGTTTTGAGAATTAAATTAATTAATACAATATGACTATATACCTTTCTGTCTCCAAAGCGTTTGTTTCTTTCAGCTTTATGCCCCCATTTATTGAGTGCTCCCCATGTGCAGAGCATTTACGTGAATTGCCTCCTTTGACCTTCACGATGACCTTAGTAAGCTGGTGTGATGGTGGTAATGACTGACCTTGCCTGTGTCCTTGCTGCAGAAGAGCCCAGTGTGTTCTGAATGGGCCACTTGTACTAATTTGTTACAGACTGCAACAAGCCTATGAGGAAGGAACTCTTGTCAGCCCCATTTTACTGATAAAGAAACAGGCTTGGAAATCTATAGCAGCTGTCATGGGAATGATTTGGGATCATAGGGAACAGGTCAGATTTCACTGCCATAGGCCTAGCCAGGATAAATTCATCACTAGGGCCAGCTATTCAGAGGATTGTTTGAGTTTGTATTGAAGTGATCTACAGTGGAATTTACTCTTAAGTAGAATAGCACACCAGTATAAGGGGCCTCTCTCTCCTTCTCCTTCAGACCTAATAATTTTGCCACATTTGCTCTGATTTTGCTTGCTTTTGTTCTTTGCCCAAGTCTTTAAAGCAAATCCCATTGACCCCGACATCCCCTACATACTTCAGTGACCCTGACGTCCCCCCACATACTTTAGTGACCCTGACATCCCCCCGCATACTTTAGTGACCCTAACATCCCCCCCCCGCATACTTTAGTGACCCTGACATCCCTATATACTTCAGTGTGCATTTCTGAAAATTACAGGTATTTCTTACATAACTATAGTGTCTCTGCATTGCCTCCAAGAATTGACATTAGTTTCTCTAATTTCCTCACAAAAGTCTTCTTCCAGGCTTTCTGTTTTGTATTTGTTTCTGGTGTTTCCTTGCCTGATTTTTTTTTTAAGTCATATACACATATATGAATACATTTGTGCATATGTGGGGTAAGAGTTGATTTTTTTATACAATCTGACATGCTTACATCAAACCAATCAACATAGCTTTCACCTCATTTACTTGATTATTGTGTTAAGACATTTATGTTCTACATTTGACAGATTTGACTTGTACTCTTGTGATATGCACCATAGGCGTGGTCCCACCTTTGACGCTCCCTCTATCAAACCTCCCCTCTCTCCTCCCTTCCCACTCCATTTCTCTCCTTCATCCTGGGCTATAGTTGTGTTCTATCTTTCATAAGAAAGTGTGAGTACTTCATAGAAGTACTGAGTACATTGGATACTTTTCCCTACATTCTTGAGACATTTTACTCAGGAGGCTATGTTCCAGGTCCATCCATGTAAACATAAAAGAGGTAAAGTCTCCATCTTTTTAAAGACTGCATAGTATTCCATGGTGTACATATACCACAGTTTATTAATCCATTCATGGGTTGATGGGCACTTGGGCTTCTTCCATGACTTGGCTATTACGAATTGAGCTGCAACAAATCTTAGGTATTAAAGTCTCTGTCACCTGGCATAGACCCCCAGGTTGGTTTTTTTTCTTCCCAGTAACTCGTGTAAACTCCTCAGGTTCTTGCTCCCTTTTTTTCCTCTTTCATTGCATTCAAACCTGGTTCAGAGAGGTGAAGGTCAATACTTTAGGAAAAGCTAAATATGTACCTTATTAGGAGAGGTGAAATTGTCATGCAAGGCCATCAGCTAATCTCGTGGTTAAATTGATGCTCACTGCTGCTGATTGATGTGGTTTCCTCCATCATGGTTATGAGAGTTCTTTTAAGCACAGGTTCAATCAGTATCTCCTCTTGAACTGATTTCTACACCATTCCCAGCAGTTGCATGAGTGCACGGCATATCCTGCTCCAGGCTCACTGTGTGTTGCTCCCCCCCCTCCGCACATACATAGATACACACAGTAAGTCCCTGAAATAGGTCCTTGCGGGGTTGTCAAGCCAGAAGCACCTGTCTGTCAGGGTGAGGGTCACCACCATTTCTGTTGGGAAAGACATAGTTAAATGAGTAAGTGTAATCAGATTGGTTGCAGTTTGGTTTCATGCATTCATGGAGACAGGGATTACATGTAAAAATCATAAACCAGCACAGGGAAGGTGTAGGTTGGTTTGGCCTGAAAAGGTGGGACATTTTGAAGGGGAGGGCTTTCAGGTTACAGGTGGGTTAAGAGAATTCTTTGATTTATAATTATTAAAGACATAAAGCTTTGTCTAAACCGTATAAGGCTGTTTTAAGTTAGGGAAGTATGAAATCAGAGACAAGCCACCAGACTCAAGTGATCTGCTAAGTAAATGGATGGTCTGCAGGTGATTTAACAGTTGCCTTGCATAGCCTTAGGTCCTGTTAATAATTTTGTATCATATTAACCCAGGTATGTGCTACCATTCTTCCCTTTGTGGCCAGTAACTCAGTTTTAAGGTTTTTCTGGGGTCCCCTTGGCCAAAAGAGGGTCCATTCATTCAGTTGCAGGGGGTGGGGGGCTTAGGATTTTATTTTACTTCACATCCTGACAGTAGGGTCACCTGGCGAGCCCTGCCTACCCTAGAAGTTTCTTCTGACCACTCCCTGTTGCCTTTTGTTTGCAGGTTGGTATTTGTTGGCATAACCTAGCTTACTTTTTTGTCCCCAGAGTCCAGCTAAGTGCCTGGTAGACACCTGATAAACTGCTCAGGACAGATTGCAGCGCTGACCTATATGAGTGGCAGACTCTAGGCTTTGGTAATTTGAGTTCTCTGAGTGTAAAGCTGGTGTCAACAGGGGATTCTGGCCCTCCCAGCCCTAAAAACTCTGCCTTAGTTCTTGAAACCAGGGGAATTAGCCAAATTTCTGCTCTGAGTTTATCCAGCCATGGGGCAACATTTCCTTTTTTGTTTGTTTGTTTTAATTGCTTAAACTTATTTCTTATGTAACACATGCTCATAGTAGGTATGATATTGTGAAATGTATATTTGGTCTTTAGCCCATTTCCTGGCATACAAATCTTAAAATCCCTGGAACCTCTAGAGAAGTGGTTCTCAACCTTCCTAAGGCTGCAGCCCTTTAATACAGTTCCTGTGGGTTGCGACCCACAGGATGAGAACCTCTGCTCTAGAGTGCTGTCTGTTTGTCCATCAATGATCGACTGATATCTTCTCATTGGGGCTGGTCACTGTAAAGTCTAATCACTAAGACTTGATTAGAGGATGGGGACTTTCAGGCCTGCTCCTCAGCTTCCAAGGAGGAGAGAGAGGCTCAAGGTCAAGTTGCCCTTCTCTGGCCAGTGGTTTAATCAATAATGCCTACCAGGTGAAGCCTCCATAAAGAGCCAAGAAGATGTGGTTTGGAGAACCTCTGGAGGGCGGGGCCCAGGGAGCGGAGTTCCGGCCCTGTCTCATGCCTCTCGTGTGAGCCCCTTCATCTGGATCCTCTAGAGCAGTGGTTCTCAACCTTCCTAATGCCGTGATGTATTTTCATTGTTCAAAGGGGTCACGACCCACAGGTTGAGAACCACTGCTCTATAGCGTCCTTCACAACCAGCAACATAGTGGGTGTTTCCCTGAGTTCTGTGAGCCACTCTAGCAAATTGATAGAACCCAAAGAGGGGGTCGTGGGAACCCTGACGTGAAGCCAGCTGGTCCAAGGTTGTGGAGGCCAGGCCTTGTGAGTGGTTTCTGAAGTTGAGAAGGGCGGAGTCTTCTGGGACTGAGCCCTCAAGCTGTGGTGTCTGAGGCCATCGCCAGGAAAACAGCGTCAGAGTTGAATTGATGGCTTCTCGGCCTTTTGGCTAAGATCAGGTGCAGAATTGAATTGCATTGAATTAGAGGATACCCAGTAGTGCCTGCTGCTTGCTGTGTGGGGAAACCCCCCACATTCGGACACTTGTTACTGAGGGAGAGAAGAGGGAAAACACCCTCTCGAGGGTGTTACAGCTTTTCCCAACAGTAAGAAAAAAGAAAATGTGGATAAGCCCAAAGAATAAAATGAAACTGGCCAGATGAGCTTGCCACCTAGAAAGGGGACCCCTGCTGCCCTCTTGGTGAGCGCATGCGGTGCTGGCTTCTGTGAGGTGGTGCCTGTAATGTTGTAGGAGCTGCTTAAATGCAGCTGGACCCTACATGCCTTTTGGAACCTTTTAAAAACCCTGATCTATTGTAACCCTTTCCATGTCAGATCTATTTCTAGTCTTGATTAGTTGTATGTTGCTTGTTGTCATGGATGTGCCATGATTTATTCCACTAGTCCCCTGTCACCATGCTGTTAAGTTGCTATAGGCTTTAACTGTTAGAAAAAAAAAGGTCACTTTGGTCATCTTTCTAGCTGCCTGAACTTATTTTTTTAGGAAAAAATTATTTAGAATTGCAGTTACCAGACTACAAACTGTGTACAGCTTTTATTTTATTTTATTTTATTTTTGAGACAGAGTCTCACTTTGTTCCCTCAGTAGAGTGTTATGACATCACAGCTCACAGCAACCTCAGACTCTTGGGCTCAAGTGATCCTCTTGCCTCAGCCTCCTGAGTAGCTGCAGGTGCGCTCCACAACACCTGGCTACTTTCAGAGATCAGGTGTCACTCTGGCTCGGGTTGATCTCAAACTCTTGAGCTCAGGCAATCTGCCTGCTTTGGCCTCCCAGAGTGCTGGCACTATAGGGTGAGCCACCACACCTGGCCTGACTCTGTGTATCTAAAGGCTTTAGTTATTCATTGTCAGATTTCATACCAGGGATTGTGCATATAATAGTTCACACTCCACCAGGGTACATGGGGGTGCTAGTTGCCCTGACTTTCATCAGCACTGGGTGTTTTACTTTTCACTTTCTTGCAGGGGAGGGAGGAGGACAGATTCTTGCTCTGTTGCATGTGCTAGAGTGTAGTGGTGTCATCATAGCTCACTATAACTTCAAACTCCTGGGCTCAAGTGATCCTCCTGCCTCAGCCTCCCAGGTAGCTGGGACTACAGGTGCACACTACTAATGCCTGATCAATTTTCAAAAAATTATTATTATTTTGTAGAGAGGAGATCTCACTGGGTTGCCTAGGCTGGTCCGTAACTCCTGGCCTCAAGCCTTGGTCTCCCAAAGTGCTGGAAATATAGGCATGAGGCATTGTACTAAGCCCATTGTGATGAAAGGGTTATGTTCACTGCTTTTTGAAATCCTGTTTATCCATTCTAATCATTGTCAGAATCTCTCCTCTTTGAAGGAACTTTTAACCAATGTAGGTTGTTTTCTTGTTGTCTCCCCCACTGGCGATTATGTGGCCACTGACTAGGAGCCCACAGATTGAAAAACGTGGAATTTGGATTCATATTTGTTTTGACTCCTTACTTCAGCTCTTGCCATACGTAAATGAGTTAAGTTTCCTGAGCCTAGATTCCTCATTCTTAAGGGAATAATCAAAACTCCCATTGGAGTGTTGCTAAGTGTGCCTGAGGTAAAGCATGGATGTGCTTCTTAGAACGTATGTAGACATTAGGTTGTTTTCCTTCTTCTTCCTCCAGAGGTAGTTTGTCTATTCCTGGATGGTTGCGGTTACTCTTTAGTTGAATTAGATGCTATGCTTCTGTATGTAGCTGAGCCCCACTGCTTCTACTCAGTCCTTGGAGGGCAGCAGTTGCTGTTACAGACCACCGGCTGCTCTTCTTCCCATGGCACATCAGGATGAGGTGACATCTCCTCTCCCTAAACTCTCATCTGCAGTTCTCTCAGGCATTCTTCACAGGAGGTGATCCAGTACTTCTCCTTTTGATACTGTCCCTGTCTTTCCTGCCTAGGTGACTGCACGGGGCTGAATGGTGTTGTGCAGGGACGGGGTGACTGTGTGGGGCTGAATGGTGTTGTTCAGGTACAGGGTGACTGCACGGGGCTGAATGGTGTTGTGTAGGGACGGGGTGACTGTGTGGGCTGAATGGTGTTGTTCAGGGACGGGGTGACTGTGCAGGGCTGAATGGTGTTGTGCAGGGATGGGGTGACTATGTGGGGCTGAATGGTGTTGTGTAGGGACTGGGTGACTGTGTGGGCTGAATGGTGTTGTGTAGGGACGGGGTGACTGTGTGGGCTGAATGGTGTTGTGTAGGGACGGGGTGACTTTGTGGGGCTGAATGGTGTTGTGCAGGGACGGGGTGACTGTGTGGGGCTGAATGGTGTTGTTCAGGTACAGGGTGACTTTGTGGGGCTGAATGGTGTTGTGCAGGGACGGGGTGACTGTGTGGGCTGAATGGTGTTGTTCAGGGGCGGGTGACTGTGTGGGGCTTCTGGTGGTGCTGCCTGAGGCTTTTGGGTATGTGTGACAGCCTCACTGTTCTCAGGCCTGGCTCCCCGGGAAGCCACGTCTCCCTACCCTGCACGTGGCTGGTTTTCAGACCCAGGCACAGGAATGTCCTTAGAATGGACAAGGACAGTACCTGGGAAAGAGGGTCTGGCCTGACCTACTGCTCAGGGCCTGTGATGGGCTGGCTTGGATGGCCATACTTGTGTTTCTAAGTACATAGACCTTAGAATTCTGTCGTGGACCATGCCCAGCTCCTCAATCTGTGGTTTGCAGAAAATTTACCTCCTGTCTACTTTGCTAAATTGGACGTTGTCTTGTCTTGGGCCTCTTCCCATTTTCTCTGAATTCTCTGGGGTACCCACAGCAAGCAAGTCAGCCTCTTCTGTGAGTGAATTCTGGGCTGAGATGTGATTCAGCTGGATCAGGAGATTTGAATTCATTTAGTGAGGCTAGATGTTCTCTCACAATCTCTTCCCTGACTTGCGTTTCAATTCCCTCATATCAGTGTTTGATCTACCCTTTCAGTCTGAAGATTGTTCTCTGCGATAGAAAATGGGAGTTTAGTGGTCTTTTCTCTCCGTCATCTGTTAACTGAACACCTTTCACCCCAATATAGGCCTATCCTTCTTATTCCTATCACTCCTAATCCAATTTTAAAAGCCCCTTTTTTTGTCTTTAACATTTTCCAGAAGGCTTAGTTTGTCTGGGTCTCTCTTCTCCTGACCCCATTCTCACAGGCCTGGGCAACTCCTAGTGTTTCTAGCTGGTTCTGTGCCCTTGTTGCCCTCGGTTGAAGTGGGCTTTTCTGTGAAAGCTCCCTGTTTACCACCATGTTAAGGCCCTGGGGTCAGAGATTCTCAGGGTCACTCCTAGAAGAACACAAAAGAAATTACCTCTGTACTGTGGATCTTCCTCCTCCAGGAGACCTGACGTGCTCCTCTAAGGGAGCCCTGAAGGTACACCCTCCTGCAAGCAGGGTGAGGTCAGAATCTTTAGGCTCCTAGTGCCTGAGGACAGCTCATAAAGCCCCCTTTCCCTTTTGAAATAAATCATCATTGTATGTCTCAGAAATTTGTTTCCAAAGACTCTTACCTTTTTTAGGCACTCTCCTTATAGAGCTGTAGTTCTCCCTGTTTTTAGAACCATGGGGACAAATGTGACAGTCCTCAGAAGACTAAAAGTGGAGGGGACTGGCCCCCCCGCCCCCCAGTGCTCCCCTTGGACTAGGCCCTGCCTGAGCCAGGGGAGCACCTTGTTTTCCACTCAGTCCTACCTCACTTCTCTCCTGTGCCTCAAGCCAGTTGCATCTTAGCATGTTTAAGAGTATCAAGATAGGTACTTTCTTTTTTGACAGGGGCTGCTATCCTTGTGCCTTCTGTTCAGGACTAGGGGAATCCACAGTCCTGGATCCCTATTACTGCTGCCTCCTGGGACACAGCTGCTCGTAGGCACCCACGGTCCTCTGAGCCCTTCTGTGTACATTCTTCCAGAAGCCGTTCCCCTCACACCGAGGGTTGCAGAGTGTTTAGGATGTTCAAGGAGTAAATGGAGCTCCACAAGCCTGCGCATCTCCTCTGGATGAGCACTCGCACTGGAGGGGGAAGAGCCCAGGACTGCCTGCTCCGCTGTGCCTGAGTAAGACCTGGTGACACTTGAGTGCGTTGAGTATGGGGTTTGTCTGCTGTTGCTCTTTTCCCTCTGTTGCCTTCATTTGTTCTCCATCATTCAATGCGCACTTCCCCAATATCACTAGTGGTTTTGGCAGAGTTAAGAGCTGGGAGGAAGGAAGACTTCATTGTCTGAGGTCAGAAATACCCCAAGTGCATACAGTTTCCTGTCCTCCCACTGTGGCTACTGATTCAGGCATATGAGGTACCAGTGCAGCTTAGGGTGGGTTCAGTTGGTCAGCCACAGGAAACTAATCTCCAGGCCTGGGTCAGGCTGCCGCACAGATAAGGCCTTCTGGTCTTTCATGCTGCTGCTCTGGCCTCTGTAGTCCCTGCCTGGCATCACCACTGAGGGGTGGGATGACTTCTCCTAGAGGTCTGTGGCCTTGACATTCTCTTACATCAGCATGCAGATGACCAGGCGCGGCCTAAGTGTCAAGCACTTCACCAGAGGCTTTACTTCCAGTCGCATAGGTCTTAGGAGTGACACTGGAGTCCCGTTGTGCAGACACGCGGGCCTGCTGAGTAGGCGCCCACGTCCCGTCGTGCAGACGCCAGTTGGAGCCTCTGAGAGCATAGCTTGCTCAAGGCTTGGGAAGTGGTAGGAGTGGGATTTAAACCCAAGACTGGTTGTTTTCAAATCTGTATTCCCGTCTCCAATTTTAAAGCTATGATTTTGTTTATCTTTTTAAAGGGCAGGAAGACGTGCCTTCCAATATGGGAATGGCCCACAGCCCAGCAGAATAAGACATGTTACTCTGTTTATTTGGATTCTTGGCTGGATTGGGTAACCCTCTCCAGCAGTTCTCAACCTGTGCATTGAACCCCTTTGTAACAATGAAAATACATCCCGCATATCAGATATTTACATTACGATTACAACAGTAGAATTAAATTACAGTTATGCAGTAGCAATGAAAAGAATTTTATGGTTGGGGGTCACCACGACATGAGGAACTGTATTAAAGGGTCATGGCATTGGAGGCATTAGGAATATTGAGAACCACTGCTCTGGCCAGTCTGCTGCTGTGTCACTTGTGAAGTGCATGTCCCAGGGCCATCCTTGTCAAGGCTGCCTGTGGAATTCCACTCTTTTGTTTGTGTTACCGCTTTCTTTGGGTATAACAGTAGATATTTAAAAAGCCTACAACTTTGTTCTTGCTCTCAGGATCAATTAAAGTGTTCACAGTAAAGTTGAGCCTGATAGAAGTCTTATGAATAAGATTGGAGTCATTGATTTAGGAAGAAAATGTCAGAGTCAAGGGTCAGGAACACATGCTGGTGTGGGGAGCACAGGCCCAGCCGAGTGGAGCCGGCCCACATGGTGGGTAAGGGGCAGGCCGCCGACTCTGCTTACGAGAGCAGTGCCTGCCAAGTAGCCATGCGAGGCCACACTTGGGGCAGCTATGTCTGGGGGGCTCCTGGTCTCCTCAGGCACACGTGTGCTCATAGACACCACCCCTGCACAGCAGAAAACCCACGGTCTGCTAGGTCCTTTCCTCTCCCTGTCCTGTGATCAGTCCATTCCAGGATTCTCAGTGTTTACTACTATTCTCTCCCTGCTGCCCCATCTTCTATCTCCTTGCCTTTATCCCCAGCCTCATTGAGTCCAGATTTCTCATTGCCACCACTAATCCTGCCAGCTCCCTGTTTAAAGGGGCAGTCTCCATCCTTATGTCCTGTTCTTCATGGTCCAGGTACCCCAGGCCCTCCCGGGCTATATGCTCACATCCCCACTGGCTCTGCTTCAGCTGCAGGGTCCACATGGCTCTCCTTCAAGTTTTGTTCCTTTAGGACCTTGTCTGAGATGTGTCTCCCCACTCTGTCCTGGTCAGTGTCTCCTTTGAGACTCAGCTCAGCCATTGCCTCCTCTAGGAAGCTCTGGACCCTGTTTCCGGTGTTGGTCTGACTCTTGCCCTCATCTGAACTCTTCAGTTCAGGAAGTGATTCTTACTCACCACAGTACCAGAATCCAGAGCCAGGAAAAGGAAGGAGGGTGCCCTGTGGAGAAGCACCCCCCTGCACAGGTCGTAGGAGAGTCTGAAGGCCTATGTGCCTGCCACCACAGGCTCTGCCAGGGGAAGAGACCACCTGCCTTCTGATTAGCAGAAACCCAGGCCCACTACTGGGTGCTTGAGGACCTTGGGGAAAGCTCATGGAAAGCTGGTGGGTGGAGCCTGTAGCTGGCCAGGCGCTGGCACGCTGCTCAGGCTGCAGTGATGTGGGGGCGCCTAAAAGCCTCAGAAGAGCAACCCCTTAGAAACAGAGAGCAGCAGTGAAGATGGGGAAAGGGCTAGAAAGAAGTGCGTTCAGGTTTCATAGTTTTTTTTTTTTTTGTAGTTTCTGGCTGGGGCCAGGTTAGAACCCACCACCTCCAGCACATGGGTCTGGCGCCCTACCCCTTTGAGCCACAGGTGCTGCCCAGGTTTCATAGTATTTTAATTAAAGATTGCCAGTGCTTCTGGTGAGAGGGCTCTTGTCACACTTCATGCAGTTTTAAATAAATAACCTTAGTTGAGAGATGTTTCAGTTTTCTTAGACTCCTACAATCCCAGATTTTAGACTTAAACCCGAGGAGGTTATGTTATTTTTCCATGTTACATGGCTCATGAAAGGTCTTCTAAAAAACAATATGGTATATTTTATTTTAACTTTAAATGATTCGAAATATAAGAAGTTCATACACTGTCACAGATTTTCTTTAAGAAATGTCACCACGAAAGCCCGTGGTGTCCTGTGCTTTCTGCTGTTCTCCCAGGAGGAGCATAGGCCATTTCACTGTCTCTTGTTAAAATGATTGGACTAAGTGGATATTTTTTGGCATCTAATGAGACCACCAGCTTTCAGTAAAAATAAATAGAATATATTGTAGAATCTGTGAATTTGCTAGTGGTTGTTTGATATTAGCCAGTGACTTTGCCTAGCCTAGAATAATGGCTAATACTTATGAGTGAGTGCCAGATATAGTGCATGGTCAGGTGCTGGCTCGCATAGCCTGCCCCTTCACAAATAGGGAAGAAATGTTTGCTGTGTGAGCAGATGAGCTCACTGCCGAAGCATGCTTTCTAATCGAGTGCACCGACCCAGTATCCAGAAGCAGGCATTGCTGGGTTGGAAAGAAGCCTGGTGAGTTCAAGTGATACAAAAGCAGCAGTGAGGTGTTTGGGAGAAGAGTGAGTGTGAAGGTTGTTTGAGTCTAGTGAAAAGAAACTAAGCTCAATTGCCAAACCTCTAGGGATGTTTATCTGTATGTGGGAACTGTGTACGAGGTAACAGACTAGCCTGCCAGAAATGTGGCAGTGTTGTGCTGTCGTTTTGGTATTTGTATTTTGTGACATTTTAAAAAGTATGGTGAAGTATAATTGTTAACATTTTATGTTTTGTTGGCAGTGTTTCATTAAAAATTTCTCACTTCCTTTATCAACATGTGATCTTAAGAACATAGGCAGAGCTTTTAAATGTGATACTATTATAGCCCATGACCACTTCCTCTGTGAACTGGAGTGCACTTCACTGGAAAATGGAATTCACATCACAGAAATTCATTTTACAGCAGCCTCTAATAGAGTACCTTTATTCCACTCAAGTAAACAGATCCTTTTTCTCTTTTAGACTAACTCTCAAGGATGTAAATGATTGAAGGAAGAATGAGAATTATGAGGAAAGTCTAAAGAAAAACCTGGATCAATAAAATTTAAAGAGGGCAAGCGGCCAAGTGACTCAACAGATTGAGGAACAGAAGCAGAATGGAAGGAGCGGTTTAAATGAATTTAGAAAGGCATCTGAAGGGGTTTTGATAGGAGAAACATCTAGATTATGAAGATTTTAAGTCATTGGGCTATGAATTATCAACTGCTAACTGAGATTCTGAGGCCAAAATGTGCATCTGCTAAAATAAGAGGGAAAAAAGATGAAGTGTATGAATCTGCTTATTTTTCAGAAAGGAGCTCAGGAAGGATGAACCAGGACCTAATGAAATTGATACCCACAGGGGCGAATGGAATGGGAGAGCAAGGCCAGGAGGGGCTGGGACTTCTCATAGGAGACTTTTTACATATACATTAACTTTTTAGCCATGTCGATTTAAAAATTAAATAATCAAAGGTGGAAAAAATGGGTACAGCAGTAATAAATGAACCTGAGGTAGATATCACAACCACATAGAAGGAAAAAAATTAAGTGAGGTGAACTAGTTACATCAAACTAAAATATAAGCAAACAGAAATAAGTGTGTGCAAGACCGGCGAAAGATTAGTGGATTGTACCAGTGTCGGCATCCTAGGTGTTAGTGCCCGTGGCCACCTGACCAGGACCTCAGGGGAGATGGTGCCAGTGTCGGCATCCTGGGTGTTAGTGCCCATGGCCACCTGACCAGGACCTCAGGGGAGATGGTGCCAGTGTCAGCATCCTGGGTGTTAGTGCCCGTGGCCACCTGACCAGGACCTCAGGGGAGATGGTGCCAGTGTCGGCATCCTGGGTGTTAGTGCCCGTGGTCACCTGACCAGGACCTGTGGGGAGATCAAGTAAAGGCCGTGTGGGAGCCTCTGCATTACTTCTCACCACCACCTAGGACTGTACAGTTATCTCAAAATTAATATTTAATTAAAAAGTTAATTTAGGTTAACTATTGAACATAGTATGCAGTGGAGTATATTCTAAGGAAGGAAAGAAATCTTAAATTGTACTTAGTAGGTTCATTTTCAGTGGTAGAGTTGTTGTGATTCTGGAGTATTTTATTTGTGCTGTAAGTTGAACAATTAAGTATGGATGTACTAGGAAGTAGAGGAGATAAAAGGTGCAGGTACGGGACAGAGGAGGAAGAGGCAGAACCTTGTGGTGTTTGTTGGGAATGAGAAGAATCAATATGAACTCCGTTTTTAAAAAGCATATATTTTGTAGTTCTATTCACAGAAAGAACACTGACTGTGAAGACATCTCAGTAATGAGTCCTCCCTTTACCTGGAATGTGCTTTCTAACTGAAAGATACCAGTGCTCTAACTGAGCATTCCTAACTGAAAGATACCAGTGCTCCTTGAAAACTGGCCGCCTCCACGGCTGGAGCAAGCAAGCGACGGGAGGTGGACCTGGCACACCTTAGTTTATGAAACTGCGAGGGCAGGTGAAGCCACATATGACGGAGCATCCAGCCCCGGCCCGTCAGCCAAGTTGAGAAGGCCTTGTTTGAGTGACAAACTGAATAATGACAGAAATTGATTATAACACATTGTTTGTTTTTTGGTTTTTTTTTTTTTGAGATAGAGTCTCACTATGTCGCCCCCAGTAGACTGTCATGGCGTCACAGCTCACAGCAACCTCAAACTCTTGGGCTCAAGTGATTCTCTTGCCTAAGTCTCCCACGTAGCTGGGACTACAGGCACCCACCACAACACCCGGCTATTTTCTTTGTTGTTATGTTTGTTATTTAGCTGGCCCGGGCCCGCCAGCATGGATGTATGTGGCCCACTGAGGAACACATTGATTTTTTTAAAAGAGAATCTAAGTCTATTCTAATATAAAATAGAAATATAAAAAAACAAGGAAAAGTAAACTGTCTTTACAAAAGAATACCAACTAATAAATACAGAAAGAATGATAAACAATCACTGTTTTAATTCAGACAAAAGTCATGAATTGATCTAAAACTATTGGATGAAACAGGATAGTCACATGGTCACGTTGCATTGTCTTCAGAGTATTTATTAATTATAGAGGTGGGAAGACAGGGTTGCAGTTTACCTATTCCTGCATAGCCACCTCAAAACATTGTAGTGTCAGACAACCATTTGATCCCAGCCATGGATGCTGTGAGTCAGGAGTTCAGGCTGTCTCTGCTTCCTGGTGTCTGGGCCTCATCTGGGAAGCCTTGGTGGCTGGGGGCTGGAAGCACTGGAACTGTCTTCACTCACACTTGTGGCACTTGATGCTGGCCATTGGTTGGAATCTTAGCTGGACTTTTGGCCAGAAGACTTACATGTGGTCTCTTGGTGTGGGCTCTTGTGGGCTTCCTCATAGCTTGGTGGCTGGATTCCAAGAGCAGGATCCCAAGACAGCAAGGTAGAAGAAGTACGTGGTGTTTTATGGTCTAGCCTTGAAGGTTACATAATGTCACTCTTAACCATATGCCATTGGTTGAAGCAGCTGCCAACCATGTTCACCCAAGGTCAGGGAGAGGGCATATAGACCTCACCCAGGGGTGAGAGGAAAGTTGTGTCTCATTAGAGTCAGAGCAGTGGGTTGGGAGACATTGCTGTGGCCATCTTTGGAAAGTATCCACTATCGGCTCTTATAGTGGAGAAGTCCAGTGGTCACCACCTTAATTTTTTTTTCTTTCTTTTTTTTTATTATACTGAGAGGAAAAAATTTTTAAGTTGGCTTGTTGCTCTCATACCTCATCTACCAGTGAGTGCATATGCCATTTACAAACAAATGTTCTACAAAATAGTAAGTCTTAATTTCATATTAGCAATAATGGGACACATTGAGAAAGGCATTTTATCAACCAAGAATTTTTAACCTGAATCTAATCATATAGAAATGATCCTTTAAATCCTAATCTGAGGGATATTCTCTAAACCCACTGTCTTGGATGTACAAAAGTATCAATATCATGAAGGGCCAAAGGAAAGCTGGAAACAGTGCATTATAGAGAGTGAAGAGGCAGCGCCAGCTGGCTCCAGTCTGTCATCTGTGATCGGGTCCTGGGCTAGGGGAGGGATGTTTTTCTAACTATTGGGGTAATTGGAAAAATCAAATATGGGCTATATATTGGAAAAGTATTGTCCTGCTGTGACGTGTCCTGAGTGTGTAGTCATTTTGTAAAGACAGCGTAGCAGCACATGGGAGCACCCTTGTTCTAGTGGGGAGGGGTCATGCTGATGGCAACTAGCTCTCCAGTAGCTTCAGCCAGACAGATGTGTGTGTGTGTACGTGTGTAGATGTGGTAAAATGCTAGCAAGTGATCAATTCAGGTGACATTTATATGGAAATATGTCTGCAAATCTTGTTGGTTTAAAATTTTTCAAAATAAAAGCAAGGGTTGGGTAAGACCATTCCCAGACTTTCCTTCTAAGTGGCAGAAATAAGATTTTGGGGAGGATAAAAGAATGATAAGGATGAAAGCTCAAGGAAAAGTAGCCGTTGGCTCTGCTGTCTGGTCAAGGAGATACTGTCCTATGAACATCTGACTAGATGTGACACATGAAGGACCGGAATAGAAAGTCAGTGTACACCAGCTGACACTGCCCTGTTCTAGGAGGGAACTCACAGGATGGGAAGAGCCAAACTGCACAGTTGACAAAGACTACTGGCTGGGGAGTGATGAGACAGGAGTAATATCCCTTGGAACCCCCACTCAAAGTGTAGTGATGCCACCCCAGCTGCCTGCAGGGACCAGGGTCCTCCCTGACCACACCTGTGGCCACAGTCAGACCTTGGGATCTGGAGTGACAACCACATCAAGCAGAAAATGAAGCAGAAGACCGTGATCACACTGGGAACAGAGCAGGCACCCACAAAGACAGCCCCTCATCCCTCAGACCTCTGACCCTGTGTCTTTCACCACCTTGAATATTTTTAAAATATAAATTTATATGAAAGCCTTAATACCTGAGAGGATGATGCTAAGATATCCAGGTGAAGAAAAGGATCAAAGGGGTCCTTTTAACACTATTTGGGGGGCAAATTCTAGGCCTAGAGAGATCAGTCAATTAACTATGAGTAAAAGGGAAAATTAAAAAACCAAGCAAGAGGCATATAAAAAAGTATATAACATCAAAAGAGAGAAACATAATGCCCAAAGTAAAGGCGTATTATTTTTAGAGTTTTGCTGGCCCTCCTGCCTGCTGCACAGCCGCTGCTCTGGGCCTGTGTTGCCGCTCCTTGTCCTGGACCCTGTTTCCCTTTTTCTTGTTTTGGTTCTGCGCAGTTTCCTCTAGTCTCCTGAAAAAGGGTGCAAGGGTAAAATATTTCGAGATTTTGCTAGATGGACAACTTATCTAGCAAGGACTTATGGGGTCAAAACAGTGGGGAAGGGGAACTTGTTCCTTGGGGCAGGATGACTTCAAAACAGAGGCAGGAGGCCACAAGGAGGGTCCTAACCGGGGAGGGGTGGTGGAGATCAAACGGGGTGACAAGACTGTCCTATGCTCAGGGCAGAACCTCCAGCCCTTTCTGTTGTTCCCTCTCAGAGCCAGGGACTGGGGAAGACTTTTCTCTTTGCCAGCCTGGAGGATGCAGGCACAGGAGCCCCATCCAACAGCTCCCTACTGACCTTTCTGGCAAGAGTACAGTCCCTCCTGTCCCAGCCCTGCCTGTGAAGCCACCTCTGAACTTCTCCCCACACCTAAAAAAACCCTTCTCTTTTCATTCATCAGGGTCACTCACTGAAATTCAGTAAAGCTTAGTGGCTGCTGTAGCTTCTGAAGCCTTTTATGAAGAGCAGGGAAATTGGTAATTTGATGAGGTCAAGGGGTAAGTGCTCTGTACTGGCAGTTCCCAGCCACTTCCTGCCTACTGGGCCACCTCATGCTGGCCCTGCGGCTGTTTGCAGCAGGCCTCAAAGGACAACTGCTTAGTTGGGGCTCTAAGGCTCTGGCATATCCAGACTTAAATATCTGCTGTCTCACTACCTGAATTATCACTACTGATGGGCCCTGTGGGACTCCCCAAGTGAAGGAGGTCTGTTCATTTCGGCCCTGGGTTAGGAAGTAGTTATACCTCCAGGCAGAGAGAACCGGTTACCAGTTCTGACAAAAGTCCCTAGCCTGAGGTGTCAAGATTTCTGAGAAAATGGCCCAGAGCTGTGAGCTGGTCAAGATGGCAATTTCTTTTTTTTTTTTGGAGACAGAATCTCACTTTGTTGCCCTCGGTAGAGTGCCGTGGAGTCATAGCTTACAGCAACCTCAAACTCTTAGGCTTAAGCGATTCTCTTGCCTCAGTCTCCCCAGTAGCTGGGACCACAGGCGCCCACCATAACACCCAACTATTTTTTTGTTGTTGTTGTCATTGTTGTTTAGCAGGCCCTGGCCGGGTCCAAACCCACCAGCTCTGGTGCATGTGGTGGGTGCCCTAACTACTGAGCTACAGGTGCTGAGTCAAGCTGGCAATTTCTTTTCCTTTTATCCAACCCACTCACCTTCCTTCTCTTATCGTGTTCTACTCTGTGTGTTGGTAGCTGGAGATAAAATGTTGAATCAGATTAGGGATGTGCTTCCTGTGATCTCCGCTCAGTGTCCGGTGGGTGCAGTAGGCTGGGAAGTACTCCCGGAGGAGTGCAGGGGCAGGGACACCGTGCAGCCTCTGGCAGCTTGGGAAGGCCTCCTGCAGGAGGAGGAGCTGCCTAAGAGGAGGCCCCTGTTTGCTGCTCCACGCGTGTTCACCAGACTCTCTGTGCAGGCGCATCTTCATCTCCTTTATGTACACAGTAGTGCATGTTTTTGACTTCATCATACATCATATCTTTTCTTGGCCATGTATAACAATCTATCTTACTTTTTTAAAGGTCTGCGTAGCATTTTCTTACTTAACTGCTCTCTTACTGATGGTTACTAGTTTCTTGCTGCTGTAAACAATGCTCTTATGCAATCTTTTAATCTAAATCTCAGTATCTGCATCTGCTTCCTTATGCCAAGGTAGCGCATTACAGATGCTGACCCAGGTTTCCAGCTTGTCTGCTGGAAAGCTTTCACTGATTTGCATGCCCCTGACGGTGTGTGAGAGGCCTGCACTCGGCCTAGCAATGCTTTCATCTTTGCCAGTCTGATAGGCAGGGTGCATCCTGGGTCTTCCCTGAACGTTCTTTGATCAGTGGTGGACCTGAGTGTCTGTCCTGAGTTTATTGGTCATTTTCCTATGAGGTTGTTCGGAAGGCTACATAGCTAGGTTGGGGGTGACTGTGGGAGGTCCTGCAGAAGGAGGAGGCACATATAGAAGTGGGATGCATGAACAGCCAGGCATCTTCCAGAAGTGCCACCTGGATTACGATGGCTGTGATGCCTGAGGGAAGCAGTGAAACATAAAGCTAGACCTCAGCCAGGTGCCCAAGGGCCCTGAGTGCACGGGATGCAAGAGTTGGCACTTTAGTTCTATGACAGGGAACCATTGTTGGACTCTAAAGCACATGTGTTTTGTTTTTTCTGCCTTTCATGTCCCAGGTGCCCCTTTCCCTCCAGCTGGCCTTCCCTGTGGGGAAGTAGCTACTCCACCGAGGGAGCAGCAGAGCCTTCCTGGAGACTCTGTCCCTGCTCCACAGAGCCCCAAGCTCTCCTATGGTGTCTGCCAGGAACAGGAAGGAGTGTGATGTGGCCATGCCCCCAAACCAGGAGGCAGTGTGCAGTAGTGGGGAGAGTGCAGCTGTCACATTTCAACCTGTGTTTCCCTGCAGCCCTTCCTCTTAGGAGCAAGTACTGTATGTGTGCAGGGGAGGGCGGAGTGGGTATGTAGCCTCCCCAAGCCTTCTGAAGTTCATGCACGCAGGTGCCTACTTCCTTCATAGAGGCGTCGTCAGGACAGAGTAAGAGCATGCTGCAGGCATCCTTGGTCAAGAGCAAAGTTCTAGGTGGATCCTACTGGTGGTGCTAACAGGCAAAGTCTTCGTCTTCCACTGCATATGTTCCTCTGACGTGACCTCTGACCCTGGCCCACCTCTACTTCATTTCCTCAGACACTTCAGACTGACTTCTTTTACAGATCAATTATTGGTAATAATAATCACGGTAACTGTGATTCATTTAACACCTACTCTTATCAGGGCCTGAGTTAGAAACCTATCAGAAATGATCGCTTTACTCCTCACAGCAGTCTGTCAGGAACTGAAGCTACCTCCATTTTAAACGAGAGCAACTTGAATCTTTCTAAGGCAATGTCAAGTGTCCAGGGTTTCTGCAGGAGCAGGACTGTCAGTGTACAGGCGGCTCCTTGACTTGAGGAAGCCTGGTTTCAGAAGCCAGCTATGGGTCAGATAATCTTCTAAGGTGCTCGCCAGACCTGTCAGATGGGTGTGCCAGCCACTGCTGTCACCACTGTCCCCAGCCGCCCCTGTGGCTGCCTTTGCCTTGCAAAGTGTCACTCAGTCCTGCATCACTGAGGGTTCTGGTTTCTAACTCCAGGCCTGCTTTATTTATGAGATATTGCTTATTACCTATCTTCTGTATACATGGGGTTGTATTTATGGATATGAAAATAGAACCTTTTAGAAAATACCTTTTTAAAGCCTTCAGACATCAGGCTTATGTTAAAACCTGTAGGTCTTCTCAGCCCTTGTGACATTTCCTGTTTACGTTTGCTCAGCTTGGAGAGCAAATACACACTGTTGGGTTACAGATTTATTTTCTCTCTGTTCCCATTTCTGTAGTTCATGTCTTAGCTCATCTGGGCATTCATTTTGTAGAAGGAGCAAGAAAAATACTTACTGAATCTGTTACTTTTCTTTGTATCAAATGTTCAAAAGAATTTTTTGGTGGAGAAGGGTATAGGCATTTGTGATGAAACAATGGGTTTGGATCCCGTACCGTCACTTGCCTGCTGCAGGCCCCAGGTTGTGTTTTTGAAATGACATAGGCTATATGAAGGCACTTTGGGGATGGCACACAGGAGGTGCTTAATAACAAGGCAAGTCCCTGTCCTGTAGCCTAGGTAGCATTCTGCAAAAAAGAAATCTTTTTCAGGAAAGTTTTTGACAATCTTTAGTAAACATTTAGGCAGAATTTTTATGTATTTAATATTGGTAATTTTGGCATTAAAGAGCACATTACTTTTAACTTAAGTAATAATTCATACTTCATATACATCGAGCTATATTATCCCCACAAATCATCTACCTACCAACATTTTGAAACTGTTCCAAAATTAGAAATTAGAATTCATAGGAGTGGACAAACCATGAAGGAATTTATCTGTGTGTTGAGTTTTGAGCACTTTGTTTCAGTGTGTGAAGAATCTGCTGGCTCCTTTGAAAGACCATTCTTTGATCAGAGTTGTGATTTCTAGGTTTGGGGAAGATTTGAATCCTGTCTTAGCCTAACTCACCAATTCTTCTGTTTTCTCTCATGTGTCATCAGAGAAAACTGAGCCCCATTTTGCTAAGATTCCTGATACCTGCACATTGGTCTGGACTCCTTGAAAGAATCCAACACCTCAGTGGAAATTAATTTTAAAACGTGTAGTTCAAAATCAATTGAATCACAGTTTGCAAAATGCTCTGTATAAAATTCTTGTCCAAATTGTAATTGTTTGAGCTCATGTTATAAAAGATAAGAGTTCTCTCAGAGAGTAATGTAAGATAATTTGTGAAATTTCAGGAAGTCAGTATATATCTAAAGGACAAACATCCTAAATCCCAGCAAGACTGTTATCAACAGCCTCTGAATATTTTCTCTGGGTTGAAGGGAAAGTTACTGCCCTATGATTTTTACATAAAACAGATGAGAACCTGCATGTCCTCTATTGCCTTGCCACTGCTATTCTCTTGGCCTTTCCAAAAATGAGGACAAGGGACCTCAGAAGGCGTCAAATCCTAGCAGCGATGATGTCAACATGATAATCGAAAGAGAACTGCAAAGTTGGGAGATTGAAGGGCTCTTGCTGCAGGGATAGGATGTCCAGGGAGTGAGGCTGCAGGACCAGTCTTGACGGCCCAAGATCCGGAAGTGAATGACAGAGGTTAAGGACTAGAGAGGCTGCTGGATTGTATTGATTTCTTTAAGAGCTCGCTGTGCAAATGCTATGTAAGTATATTTATCAGAACACCTGAATTTCAACAACCAAGGCCCATTCTGTTTTGAAGGTAGAGCTCCTTTTCTAAAAAACTTTTATGGTATCTACGGTTTCTCTTGTAGAAGTTTCAGTTAACCTGCAGTCAACTTGGCCTGAAAATATTACATAGAAAATTCCAAGAATAAACAATTCATAAGTTTTAAATTGCACACAGTTCTCCTTAGCATGATGAAATTTTCCTTCTTCTCATCTGGGACATAAACATCCCCTAGTCCAGAGTGTCCACACTGCAGACACTGCCTGCCCATTTGTCACTTAGGAGCTCCTCCTCACGTTGGCTGTCATGATGCCAACATGTTACTTGTGTTTAAGTAACCCCTATTGACTTAATAATGCCCCCAAAGCATAAGAGGAGTGATGTTAGGAATCTGGATATGCCAGAAGTCAAAAAGTACCCCTTTAAAGTGAAAAGGTGAAAGTTCATAGTTAATAAGGAAGAAACAGGCTCGGCACCTGTGGCTCAAGCGGCTAAGGCGCCAGCCACGTACACCTGAGCTGGCGGGTTCGAATCCAGCCCGGACCCACCAAACAACGAGGGCTGCAACCAAAAAATGGCCGGGCGTTGTGGTGGGCGCCTGTAGTCCCAGCTACTTGGGTGGTGGAGGCAGGAGACTTGCTCGAGCCCAGGAATTGGGGGTTGCTGTGAGCTGTGATGCCACGGCACTCTATCCAGGGTGACAGCTCAAGGCTCTGTCTCAAAAAAATAAATAAATAAGGAAGAAACAGTATATACATGTGTAGGGTTTGGTATTATCTGTGGTTTCAGTCGTCCATGGGGGTGGGGTGGAACGTACGTTTGCCTGTGTAGAAGCACACAGCCCTGCCACTGTGGTGGGCCACTCACCCAGCTCCTTCAGACTTTGAGAAATGTGCACCCAGGGGCAGTGTCTGGGAACTGTCTCCTGGGCTGTGTACTCATGTTCAGACACAGGAGAATCCAGTGCAATAGCCACAGTGTGTTACGCATTGGGCCTAAAGTGTGTTCTCCAAAGATATTTTATCCCTTTCAAAGTCTTAACCACACTCAAGTAGTTTATCTAACATTTAAATGAGCACCTGTGGCTCATCCTCTTGTGGACCCAGCTGCACACGTGAGTGTCGATGGTTATTGCACACATGGCCACCATCAGAGTGTGCCTCTGCCACATGGGCACATGGGCCGGATGGGGAGGCTTGTGGTAGGTGGTGACCAGAGTTCAACAGCCTGTTCCTGCGTTGCCTGGTGCCTCAGGTGGGAGGACTGGGGGCTGCACTGGAAAGGTATGTGTGACCCTGTTTGTCTCCTATTCTTTACCCACCTCCAAGGCCAAGGAGTGTCTGGCCCCTGTCAGGAGCCCTGCTGACCTTACACTCTCTTGGGACAAGACACAGAGGCTGTGGTGCCCACACTGCCCTGCCTCTGGCTGCCAGGGGAACTCTGCAGGTCCCCCAAACTCAACAGCATTTGTAGGGCACCTACAAGGTGTGGGCACACTGCCATACAGTGCAAGCGCAGTGATCAGCAAGACCCAGGTCTTGCCCCTCCACTCCTGTGGGGAGAAGGTCAGCAGATGCTGAGAGCAGCCAGTTAGTGGGGGTCAAGAGCTAGCTCAGAGCAGACCATTTCAGAAGTCTTTCATCTGAGTTGGGTGCACAGTATCAGTAAGAGCTGGGAATATAGCCATTTAGAAGTATTTATTGGACCCCTTTGATATGCCAAGAGGTGTCAAGAAAACACACACGGGCAGAGCAAGATGGCAGACCAGAAAAAGCATTGGGCCAAATGCTCCTGAGACAACTGAGGAACGGAAGAAAGCCAGGCTGTGCCTGGTACGGAGTCCTTGCCTGGAGCTGTGTCTCAGGGTGTGCAGTGAGATAGTGAGGGGCTGGATACAGTACATGAACTGGAGCAATGGAGTTCTGACACACTAGGCAAGTTTTCGGGAGTGGTGGTGACTAGCAGCCACTGGCTCTATCTATTGTGGAGGTCCACAAGGGAGGAAACCCTCCCTGGTTTTCGTTTCTCAGGGGAAGCTGCAGGTTGAGTGGAAAGCCAGAAAAAGTGGGCACACCTTACAGCAGCCAGATGTGAGGACTGGTCGGAGTGGATTTGCCACCTGTTTGGCGACAGCAAAGACAGGTTGTACTGAGAAAGTATTGGGAGCAGGGGCAGCGATTATGGGAAGATCTTGAGACGGTTGTGAGGGCAGGCCTTCTACCGGGACACGGCTTCTGAGTATTGTCTGCTGGGATTGGACCTCCAATCATGACAGGCTTAAGGCCTCCCACACCCCATGGGAGCTATATTGTCTAGGGGCAAGGTGAAACTTGCCTCTGAAGGATTCTGGAGAGCTTTGACATCCCAACCCGGTAGGGTCTGAATGCTGAGGAAATAATCAGGTGATCATCACAGACAATTAAGTTGGGAAATGGGTTTATGCCTGGGAACTAGAGATGGTTACAAGCTGTGTTGTCTGTCCCCTAAAATCACAGCATCACCTGGGGTCCCTGCAATATATTGCAACACAAATATATCCCTGCTGATGTCAGGCCCTTCTGCCATATATATATAAATATAAATATAATTATGTTTTTTTACTTATTTTTTTCTTTTCCATTTTTTCTTCTTTTTTTTTCTTGTTGTTGTGCTTGTCACTAGTATTTTTTTCTTTTTTCATTTTTGCTCCTTCATGTATTTGTTGCTGAGGTTGCTTATTTTTGGTTATTAGAATTGATGTGTTTTGTTTCTTGCTAACTTGTTTGGTTGGTTCTTTTCTTAACTTTCATTTTTAGTTTCATAAGAGCAAGGGCTCCTTGGCCAGGTGCAGTGGGTCACTCCTGTAATCCTAGCACTCTAGGAGGCCAGGGCAGGTGGATTGCTTAAGCTCACGAGTTAGAGACCAGCCTAAGCAAAAATGAGACCTTGTCTCTACTAAAACTAGAAAAACTGAGGCAAGAGGAATGCTTGAGCCCAAGTTGGAGGTTGCTGTGAGCTATGAGGCCACAGCACTCTACACTTTATCTGTTCTTATTTTATTATTGTTTCTTTTTTCTTTCTTTTTTTGTTGAGAGCTGGGGGTTACAGGCAGGCCACAGCAGTAGTTGGGCTCAAGGCAGCTAAGAGACCTTTCTACATTTGGCCCTAGGAAGAAAGTTTTGGCACAATCACATCACAGAATTTTTCTATTTTGTTTTCATCCCTACTTAATTTTTCCTTCTTGTTTTTGTTTTTTCACTTTTTCTTCTCTTCCTATTTGTGGCAGAGAAAGAATCTGGCTCCACTCAGGCTGGTAAGGAGTGCCTGATTTCAAGAAACCGTCCCAGCTCAGTTCCTCAAAATCCTTGAGTTACAGGCGTGGCCTTAGCATCGGGCTGATCAATACTATTTCTTTCATCATTCTCATCCTCTCTTCCTGACCCCCTGCTCTCCTGTTCTTCATATTTTATTTTTGTTATTCTCCCTTTCCTTTTAATTTCTTTTTCTTTTCTTTTATTCTTTCGTTCTTTTTTTCTCTTTCTTTCTTCTTCTCCTCTTTCTCCCTGCTTGCTGTTTACCTTTCTCCTCCTTTTGGCCTCATACTAAGAGGCCTTTTCATCCCCTAAACTCTGGAACAAGATAATTTGAAGCAAAGGAGGAAGTGAGAAGGAAAAAAGAGCAGAAGGAGGTGAACAAGAAGAAAGCACGCACGAGGAGGAACCAACAGAAAAATTCAGGCACCATGAAAAACCGAAATAGACCAAGTCCTTCAAGGGACCACAAGGCAGCTTTTCCAGAAGACTCCTCTATAAAGAATTAATGGATTTGACAGAAAGGGAATTTTAAATATGGAGGATTAAGACAATAAAAGGAATGGATGAGAAAATGGAAAGACAAAACCAATAGGCAGACAAGAAATATATAGAATAGAGATTGGTTATGGTGGAACTTAAGGATATGAAGGAAACAAATCAGGGAATGTAAAGGTGCAGTAGAAAGTATCAAAAATAGATTAGAGCATGGAGAAGAAATAACATCAGAGCTAGAGGATAAAGTTTTTGAGTTAACTGAGGTAGTTCCAGAGGAAGAAAAGAAGAGAGAAAAAGCAGAGCAGGCACTTAGAGAACTACGAGACTCCATGAAGCATTCAAACATGACTAATAGGGATCCCCCAAAGGAAGAAGATTGTCCCAGAGATTGTCCCAAAGTATGGAAGCCCTACTGGAGACTATCATAAATGAAAACTCCCAAATTTTACTAAAGATTCTGACACTCCTTTCAGATGGATATCGAACCCCAGGTCATCTCAACTTCAACAGAGCTTCCCCAAGACACATTGTAATGAACCTGTCCAAAGTCAAGATGAAGGAGAAAATTTTGCAAGCCGCTAGAAGTGTCATCTGACTTACAGGGGCAAAGCCATTAGGATGACAGCAGACTTTTCAACTGAAACTTTCCAAGCCAAAAGAGCATGGTCATCCACCTTCATCATCCTTAAACAAAATAATTTTCAGCCCAGAATTCTGTATCATGCTAAACTAAGCTTCAGAACTGATGGAGAAATCAAATCTTTTGAAGATATACAAGCACTGAGGAAATTTGCCACAAGACCAGCTCTACAGGAAATACTTAGACCTATTTTCAACACTGAACACCACATTGAACCACCAGCAAAGTAAATACCCAAAAGCCAAAGGCCAAAAGTTAGCTTCCACAATGGCGCAAAGGATAAAACTACACAGCAGACTTTCTCACAACAAGATGATTAATACTCTGCCATGCTTATCAGTACTCTCAATAAATGTCAATGGATTGAATTCCTCACTGAGGAGACACAGACTGGCTGACAAGAAGAGCACAGCCATCCATATGCCGTCTCCAGGAGACACATCTAGCCTGAAGGACAAATCAAGACTCAGAGTTAAGGGATCAAAAACAATATCTCAAGCAAATGGAAATCAGAAGAAAGAAGATGTTGTAATCTTATTCTCAGATACAAGGGAATTCATAGCAACTATAGTGGAGAAAGACAAAGATGGACACTTTTTACTGGTCAAAGGAACAATACAACAAGAACACATCTCAATTTTAAACATTTATGCATTATGCACCTAACTTAAGTGCTCCCAGATTTGTGAAACAGAACTTGAAGGTTGTGAGCAATATAATATCCCATAACACCATAATAAACTAAAGACTTTAATACCCCTTTGATAGACCTGGACAGATCCTCTAAACAGAAATAAAACAAGGATACAAAGGACTTAAATGTGACCCGAGAAGAAATGGGATTAATAGACATATACAGAACATGCCATCCCAAAGCAAAAGAATATAATTTTTTTCTCACCAGCTCATGGCACATACTCTAAAATAGGTCACATTCTAGGATAGAAATCAAACCTCAGCAAAATTAAAGGAACAGAAATTATACCTTGTCTCTTCTTAGATCACAGGTCTATAAAGGTGGAAAATGTGCTTCTCCATACGAAGGTATAGAAATTAAACAACCTCATGCTGAATGATAGTTGGGTTAAAGAAGTGATAAAAGAGAAAATTGTTAAATTCCTCAAACATAGTAACAATGAAGAAACAAGTTACCAAAACCTGTAGGATACAGCAAAAGCAGTCCTGAGAGGAAAATTTATTGCACTAAATGCCAGAAAGTGAGCACTTCAACATACTCACAAACCAACTTATGGAACTGGAAAAAGAATAACAATCTAACCCTAAACCCAGCAGAAGAAAAGAAATACCAAAATTAAATCAGAGATTAATGAAATTGAAAACAAAAGAATCATTCAGAAAATTAATGAAACAAAAAGTTGTTTTTGTTTTTTTTGAGTCAGAGTCTCACTGTGTCATCCTTGGTAGAGTGCCATGGCATCACAGCTCATAGCAACCTCAAACTCTTAGGCTTAAGCGATTCTCTTGCCTCAGCTTCCTGAGTAGCTGGGACTACAGACACCCGAAAATTGGGTTTTTTAAAAAATAAATAATATAGATAAACGTTTAGCCAGACTAACTAGATACAGAAAATTAAAATCTCTAGTAACCTCAACCAGAAACAATATAAGGGAAATAACAACAGATGCCACAGAGATAAAAGAGATTATCTCTGAATACTACAGGAAACTCAGAAATTTGACAATGTGGAAGAAATGGATCAATACTTGGAATCACATCCTCTCCCTAAACTTAATCAGAAGAAATAGATCTCCCGAACAGACCAATTTCAAGCACTGAGATCAAAGAAACAATAAAAAATATCCGCCAATGTTGGTGCCACTGTGGCACCTCATCACCACGTGAATAAAACAGCTGGGACATAGATAGAAGCACAAATGCTTGCAAGAGGTGGACTTCCCATAGGTGCAGGGAAGCCCCGAGTAACCTCTGCCATGGCCTTTTATTGAAACAGTATACAACAGGCGTGGTGGGGGGGGAGGCCCACGTACATGGATTACATGCTTAATGATTGCTAAGTGCTCTTTTTCCATGGGCTCAACTCCCACCCTGTTGCACCACAAATGTTCAAGGTTCAACACTTGCCTGCTAAAAGCCGACTGATCTTATCTCATTAACTCATGCAGTTGCTTGAGGGCATGTCTCTGGGCTGCAAAACATCTCCATGCCGGTTTGGAGATTGCCCCAGCTCCCAGCACTTCCCTTAAGAACTGGTGACTGCTTTGACAAACCTGGTGCTCAGTCTCCTACATCTCCCCACCCCCTTTTCCATTTAAGATATTCCTGTATGGGGCAAGGGAGAAACCCGCAGTGGTCTGTCTTGTCCTTTGTCTTCATCAAGTAGCTCTCCTTCTAGCTAGGTAACAGAATAAGTAACAAAATTACACCAATGAAATCAGTGAGGGCTTTCACAGCAGAGAAGAAGGAGAGGGATTAGCCATACTGTTGAAAATGTTCCAATTTTTTGTGACAGATTGCACTCTTTCAGGCAAATTACCTACTCCATGCCAAACAATATGGAAATGGTTGATCATGGCAGTAATAATACTGATCTTACACATTTAATGTCAGGTGGGGAAAGAGTGGTATCAGTGACCTCATACCCTTTCCAAGCTGAAATCTGGAGGAACAATAAATAAGTAAAATTTTCTCACATTTGCTGACACCAGTGCAATTATTACCAGGAACAGGAAGTCTGCTGTTTTACTTTGTTGTGTCACCAAATGTCCGGCTGCTGATGACAGTCTTCTGACGGGGAAGTGAAATTAGTGATGCATGCTAACCACCACAAAAACTGACTGCTTTGTTCATAAACTTGTAAGCCCAGAGGGTGTGTGCTGAGCTCACTTGGGCCTAGAGAATGGGGGACTCCCTGAGAGGTGGATCCCCGTATCAATCCTTCCTTTCTGAACAGAAGCTCCTAACTGCCATTGGGGAAAATGGGTGCTGACTGCTCCAAACTACTTCCTGTTGTATCTGGATGACGATATGGGGGGCAGTTAGAGGTTCCTCAGAGGAGATTGATCCAGGTTTCACAGTGAATGAAAATAATGGTATCATTGAAAGGAAGGCTAGGTTTAAGCTATATAAATTAGATAAACAATTTGAACCATCTAATGAAGGTCATTAATACTTAACACAGTTTCTGTTAGCTACTCATTATGGTATCTAATTTATAAAGAATATTTTAATTCTCCTGTTATGTTTAAATTGCATCAAATTTAAATTATTTTTAGCATAAGACTGACCTTCCAAGCCAAACTATTGTAAAAGATTACATAAACAAGCAACATCAGTCACAGATGTGTTCTGCTATACATCAAATCATCATTTACGGATGCGTAATTAGATGTTACTCAGTAAATCCTTAAGACTGGTGAGGTCTCTTGCTCATGTCAAGGCTTGATCCAGTGGGCAGGCAGCCACTACTTTTCTTGTAGTTCTGTAATGATATAAGCAAAACCTCGACTCCAATGTAGCACATTACCAGGTTAGCACATTATTAGGTTCCCATTCAGACATATCAGGTTTTCCATAGAGAATAGGTTGCTTAAATCCCCATGCTCGTGTTTTTTGCCCACGAGGGTTTGGCCCAACTAATAGTTTCCCTGCTGTAAAGGTGTTCCATTCTTATCGAATTGAGAGCGGCATCCCTTTGTCCAATGAAACCCCTTTTTACACCTGGGGCATATACTTGGGGGCTTACATTCTCATTTTTTTTGATTAGTAAATGAGAGATGGCCTTTACCATTGGTATTCTGATTTCTATTCCTTTTCCAACATTCTTTTCTCATATGACCTAGCTTCCCACAATTACGGCATTACTTAGTAGTGATAACTGTGGGACTGTTGCCCTGGTCTTCCAACTGTTTAATCTGGGTTGCCATAATAGTTATTAAGGTATCTTTTTGTCCATTAGTATTTATATCACATTCTTCCTCTTCTGAGGAAGAGCTAGAAGAACTCTCATAAATTTTGTGTCTTTTATTTTTTGGAAGTTTATTCAGTTTATTATCATGTTCTTTACTGATGAGTGGAGGTGGTAATGAATGAGAGGATACAGGGTCTATAGTCTTGTATTCTCTTAACTCTTTCTTTTGTCTCTTATCTTCTTTTCCTTTGATTGAACCTTCTGTACTATATCATTACCTTCCTCATGTTGCAACTCAGTGGTCAGGAAATTACCCATTGTTTCATTACTTTTTGCCAAAAGGTCTCACTACTTTGCAGGAGTTCCTTTGGTTTCTTCCCTGCTGTTTGTCAAAGGTCTCACTACTTGGTGTGAGTTCCTTTGGTTCTTTTTCTTACTGTTTGCCAAAAGGTCACTACTCCATGCTACTCCTTTTGTTGTCTTTTTTTTTTTTTTCTTACTGTTTGTCCTTGGCCTGAATGGGCCAAAGGTCACACTTATTCCAAGTGCAGCTCCCCTTTGGATGGAATGGGCCAATAGCGATTTTATGGACAGGGAATTACTCTTTTCTCCCCCCGCTTGCCATTTACCAAAGGTTTCACTTACTCCGAGTGTAGTTCCCCCTTTCGGTCTGTGACCCCGTTCATATCCTGCTGACTATGTTATTTGTCAGTGCCATGGTGGCACCCTGTCACCACACTAATAAAACAGCCAGGACATGGATAGAAGTACAGATGCTTGTAAGAGGTGGACTTCCCATAGGTGCAGGGAAGCCCTGAGTAACCTCTGCCATGGCCTTTTATTGAAACAGTATACAACAGGCTTGTGGGGCCCACGTACATGGACTATGTGCTTAATGATCGCTAAGTGCTCTTTCTCCATGGGCTTGACTCCCACCCTGTTGCACCACAAATTTTCAAGGTTCAACACCTACTTGCTAATGAGCGACCAATCTTATCTCATTAACACATGCAGTTTCTTGAGGGCTTGTCTCTGGGTTGCAAAACATCTCCATGCCAGCTCACAGGTTGCCCTGCTCCCAGCGCCTCCCTCAAGAACTGGTGACTGCTTCTATAAGCCTGGTGCTCAGTCTCCTACACCCCAACACAGTCTATGAAGTAAACATCACCCTGATACCAAAACCATGAAAAGACCCAACTACAAAGGAGACCTTCAGACCAATTTCACTAATGAATATTGATGCAAAAATTCTCAATAAGATCCTAGCCAATAGACTACAGCTTCTCATTAAAAAATTCATACATCACGATCAAGCAGGTTTCATTCCAGGGATGCAAGGCTGTTTTAACATATGCAAGTCCATAAATGTAATCCACCATATCAACAGAAGCAAAGACCATATGATCCTCTCAATAGATACAGAAAAAGCATTTGATAAAATTCAGCATCCTTTTCTAATTAGAACACTTCAGAATTTAGGAATAGGTGGCACATTTCTGAACCTGATCAAAGCCATCTGTAACAAACCCACAGCTAATATTATACTGAATGGAGTAAAACTGAAAGCTTTTCCACTTAGAACTGAAACCAGACAAGGTTGTCCTCTGTTGGCTCTATTGTTCAACATAGTGGTGAAGTTCTGGCCAATATACTCAGGCAAAAGAAGGTAATAATGGGCATCCAAATGGGAGCAGAGGAAGTTAAACTCTCCCTCTTTGCCAACCATATGATTGTATGCTTAAAGAACCCCAAAGACTCAACCATAAGACTCCTTGAAGTAATCAAAAAATACAGTAATGTCTCAGGATATAAAATCAGTGTCCACAAATCAGTAGGTTTTTTATATGCCCGTAACAGCCAAGATGAGAAGCTAATCAAAGACACAATTCCCTTCATCGTAGCTTCAAAGAAAATGAAATACCTAGGAATATACCTAACAAAAGAGGAGAAGGACCTCTATAAAGAAAATGATGAAACCTAAGTAAAGGAATATCAGAAGATATTGACAAATGGAAGAACATACCGTGCTCATGGAGGGGAAGAACCAACATTATGAAAATGTCTATACTTCCCAAAGCAATCTACAGATTTGATGCAATTCTCATTAAAATACCAACATCATACTTTCAAGATTTAGAAAAAATAATTATTTGTTTTGTATGGAACCAGAAAAATACCCATATAGCTAAGGCAGTTTTATTCTAGTAATAAAAACAAGGCTGGGAGCATCAGCCTACCAGACTTTAGGCTGCACTATAAGGCCATAGTGGTCAAAACAGCATGGTATTGGTACAACTATGGAGACATAGACATCTAGTACCAAATAGAAAACCATGAGATGAAACTAATATCTCACAGCCACCTGATCTTTGACAAACCAAACAAGAACATACACTGGGGAAAAGATTCTCTATTCAATAAATAGTGCTGGGAGAACTAGATAACCACATGTAAAAGACTGAAACTGGACCTGCACCTTTCTCCATTCACTAAAATTGATTCAAGATGGATAAAAGATCTGAATCTAATGCATGAAAGAGTACAAATCCGTGAAGAAAGTGTGTGGAAAACATTTGAAGGTATCGGCCTCAGGAAAGACTTTATGAAGAAGACTCCAGTATCAATTGCAAGAACAACAAAAATAAACAAATGGGACTTAATTAAACTTAAAAGCTTCTGTACAGCTAAGGAGACAATAACCAAAGCAAAAAGACAACTATCAGATTGGGAAAAGATATTTGCATATTAATGAATTGGACAAAAGCTTGATAACTAGAATCTACAGTGAACTCAAATTAAGCACCAAAAAAAGAGCCAACAATCCCTTATATCAATGGGCAAGTGATATGAATAGAGCCTTCCCTAAAGAAGACAGATAAATGGCTAACAAACCACTCTAAGATACCATCTAACCCCGGTGAGAATGGTCCACATCACAAAGTCTCAACACTGTAGATGTTGGCTTGGATGTGGAGAGCAGGGAACATTTTTACACCACTGGTGGGGCTGCAAACTAATACAACCTTTTGGAAAATCCTCAAAGAACTCAAACTAGACCTCCCATTTGATCCTGCAATCCCATTATTGGGCATCTACCCAGAAAGAAAAAAAAAAAAGATTATTTTATCTTAAGGTCATCTGTACTAGACTGTTTATTGCAGCTCAATTTACAATTGCCAAATTGTGGAAACAACCTAAATGCCCACCAACCCAGGAATGGATTAGCAAGCTGTGGTATATGTATACCATGGAATACTATTCAGTCATTAAAAAAGATGGAGACTTTGCATCGTTTATATTAACCTGGATGGATGTGGAACACATTCTTCTTAGTAAAGCATCACAAGAAAGGAGAAGCAAGAATCCAGTGTACTCAATTCTGATACCGAGGACAGTTAATGCTAGTACATGGTGTGGGGTGGGAGAACAGGGGAGCAGAGAGAGGGAAGGAGAGAAGGGGGGCGCCACAGGGGCCTCTTGAGGATGGGACATAATTATAAGAGGGACTTTCTGTAACAAATGCAAGCAATGTAACCTGGTTCTTTGTATCCTCAATGATTCCCCAACAGTAAAAAATAAAGAAATAAAAAAGAAAACACGTGCAGCTCCTGCTCAAGAGCGTTGGTTCTCACATGTGACTTGATAGGAGGTGGAGGACATGACCAATATCCTTGAGGGTAGGGATGGGGCTTCCTCCCCTTTAAGAATTTATGGGAGAAGATTGGGCTTGGGGTGTGCAGCCCAGGGAGATGCAGGAGTGTGGGTGTGGAACAGCATGGCCAGTTGTACAGTTTGAGATGGAGAAGTGGAGAGGTGGTGGCTAATGTGAGAGGGGTTAGTTGGAAGACCATCTGTGCTCACCACATGGGCTAGAAGGTAGGGGAGCGAGGCTTGGCAGTGCTAGAGGCCATAGACAAGCCCATGTTCAGGAAGCAGTGACGGGACAGGCCACCTGGCATAGAGTTGCCGGTTGCTCTCAGACAGGGGTCCTATTGTTCAGGTTTCAGAGTGCAAGAAGGTCATGTTCAATGGGAGTAGGTGCTTGTAGTACAGATTCAGGGGGAGTCAGAGCCCACCAGTGGCTGTTCACTAAGAATCTAGGTAATTTCCCCCCCATGTTCCCTGCTGTCCTCACGGTCACTAAGATCCACATTTCTTTTTCTTGTTGCTTGTTTTTTGGGTTTTTTTGTGGTTTTTGGCCGGGGCTGGGTTTGAACCCACCGCCTCCAGCATATGGGGCTGGCACCCTATTCCTTTTAGCCACAGGCGCTGCCCAGATCCACGTTTCTTGGTGCATGGGGAATAGAGAATAGTGTGGCCTGCCTCAGAAGGTGGCTTCAAGAATACTCACAGACAGTGGTTGCTTTGGGACCCTTTGCTGTTGTACTCACTAAAAAAATTATTAAGGGCCCCAAAGAGTTTTTGTTTATATGGGTAATAGCTATCATTATTGACTGTGTTAAAGGTTGGAACAGAGCATTTTGAAATAGTTTATCTATGCATTTTAATGTAACAGGAGTAAGACTGAGGCAGGAGGATCACGTGAGCAGAGGAGTTGGAGGCTACAATGAGCTGTAATGACACCACTGTACTCTAGCCTGGGTGACAGAGTGAGATGCTCTCTCAAAAAAGTAAATTAATTTTAAAAAATAATAGAATAAGACAATTATATGTTAATATACATAATATTTTTAATGGAAAAATAACTGTCAAAACAGAATAACAGCTTAATGAGAAGAGTAGCATTGTTTAAGATGTTGGGCAGGCCTCTTCGTGTTGGGCTGAATAGAAGCTGGCTGGATCCTCTACCTGTGCCTCCAGTCTGACCCAGTTGAAGTGCAGGAAGGTACTCTTGTCTTTCACAGTGTGTCATTGCTAAAGGAGTCTTATAGATCCCCTGAAAGGATCTTGGGGACCCCACCTGGGAGTCCTCTGGCCACACTGTCAGAGTGCTGTCTACAGCTGTTGATGGGAACGTAAGGGACAGCTGTCTGAGTGTCAGGCAGTGCACGCCTTTTACCTCCACTCAGGCCAGCCTCTGGCCCACCAGATCCCCTTCATCTGCACTTCACTGTGTGAAGCTCATTCCCATGTGCTTTGTCTGCTCAGTGCCACCTCGCTCACTGTGCCCTGGGAACGGGGTGGACGGGTCTGCAGGCCAGAACCCATGGAGAGCACCTGGGAACTGGGTGGACGGCCTGCAGGCCAGGAGCCAGGGAGAGTACCTGGGAACTGGGTCAATGGCCTGCAGGCTGGGACCCTAAAGAGTGCCTGGGAACGGGGTGGACGGCCTACAGGCCAGAACCCATGGAGAGCACCTGGGAACTGGGTGGACGGCCTACAGGCCAGAACCCTGAAGGGCATCTGGGAGCTGGGTGGATGGCCTGCAGGCCAGAACCCTGAAGGGCACCTGGGAGCTGGGTGGATGGCCTGCAGGCCAGAACCCTGAAGGGCATCTGGGAGCTGGGTGGACGGCCTGCAGGCCAGAACCCTGAAGAGCATCTGGGAGCTGGGTGGACGGCCTGCATGCCAGGACCTTGAAGAACACCTGGGTGTCCTGGAAGTAGCAGGATGTGCTGCTGTTCTACTTGGGTCCACCCTCCTACATTCCTGGAACTCTTTCTCAGCTGCGACTTAGAATCTGGGAGCCAGAAGTTGCCTCAGGAATTTCTCATCCCCCCTTCCCAGAACAGCACCCTGTTGGGGGATTCAGCCTCACCCTGTGGGCCCCAGAAGCACAGCGTGGTCCCATCGTCACCAGACTACAGCTTCTCTCCCTGTCCCCACAGCCCTCACTCAGCATGTCAACCCTGCAGGCTCCTTTCCACCCTGATGGGCTACTCTTCAGCTGCATAGATTGCTGCACAAAACTGGCCTAGGAATTGCTCTTGATCTGTTAGCAAGGTTTGATGACATTCTCTGTCTGGGCTGTCTCAAGTTTGGTATCTGTGCTGTGGGTTTCTGCTTTGTATTTATTCCCTGTCTTTTTATTATTATTATTTTTTAATGCTGAACCAGCATAATAATCTACCTTAGAATCAGGAAGGCCTAGGGGAGGCCTGTAACCCCAAGGAAGCTATTTACTTCTTCTGAGTATCTTTTTGTTCTTCCAGTCTATAAACTGAGATAATAATTAGGCTGTAAAAAATTCCTACTGTAAAGCACAGCTGTAAGGATTAGTGACCCTGCACGTAGTAGGTGCTTAATAAATAACTTTCATGTAATTGTCACTGTTTCTCTTTCATCCAGGGGTGTCTTGGCTCCTTGAATGAAGTGCTTTCATTTCTATCAGCCATGCATTTCCTGTAGTGCATTTCCTGAAGTGTCCTGTAGTGTCATTTGGGGGTGTGCATGAGAGGATCTTAGTTGGCTCTCGTACAAGAGAGGCTTTACCACTGCCAACCCTGTGTTAAGGCCCAGGGAGATGGCTCCTAGAAAAGTCCAGTGAGTGGCCCAGTGTTCTTGGGCTAGACTGGAACCTGAAACTGAGGTCTTCTGACTCTCAGCCCCTCATTTCTATTGGCTCTCTGTTCTCAGTTGCCCAGGACTCCAGATGCTGACTAAAGCTTTGCTGATGTCCACAAGGCCTTCATTTTCTTAGCTCCTCCTGAGATCACCACACAGTGGGCTGCTTCAGACTAGCCACACCATAGGGACTGCCCTGGGAAGGCATCCAGGCGGCCCATGGTGCCCACCCAGCCAGAGCATCCTTTCCACTCAGTGAGAATTCCAGACCGAGAATAGCAGAAGCATGCTAATTGCCAACTCAACATGCAGTCTTAGTTTCTTCACTGATAAGAGAACTCCAGTTTTATTTGGGGTAGCAAAGAATCCTGCTGACATCCACTCTCTAGCCTCTTTGCAGCTAAGGGTGGCCAAGTGACCTCATTCTATGTGCAGAGGATCTGCTGGGGGCCCTCGACCGGAGACCTGACTCCTGGTCCTCTCCGGCTTTCTGAAGTGTGGGCATGGGAGTGTGAGGTTCAGCACTCTGCTCAAGCAAAGGCGACCTTGAGGAGGGAAGCCACACACAAGGACCACAGAGCAGAAAGACACAAGAGTTGGAGGCCCTGCAGACGATGGGGTCACCATGCCACTGGGAACTACCTGTGCTTGAGAAAAGGACTTTGCTGTGGTTTGAGGCAAGATTGCTGTTAGCTATAGCTGAATCTAATCCTAACAATAAAGAGTCCCTTGAAATGTATTTTGTTATCTGACATCTGATCTAAGGCACAATTAAGAACTCCCCTGATTGTGTTTCTCCTCCAAGCAGCCCTCATGCACATCTTGAGTCACTCTTACATGTGGGTGTTGTGCCAGAGTCTTCTGTCTCTGCTGTTGAGATGAGAGATTGGGTTCTGAGGACCTGCGTCCCTGTGTTAGAAGCCTTTCTAGAGACCTCCTAGATAGGGCCACTGGAGGGGGCAGAGCACACGGAGAGGGAGGGGACCTCTGGATCCCTTTGGCTTTCATCTCCGTGCTGGGGGGCTGGAGTTGGGGTAGGGCCTGGAAGGGCGTGTGTGGTGGGGTTGATGTGCCTCTACACCCCACGGGAAAAGCCCCAGAGAAGAAAGCTCACTCTCCTGCCTCCCTGTGGCCTCTGCTCCCTCCACAGACTCCTACTTCAGAGGGCTCAGAGCTGTCAAGGGGAGTTAGAAGTAGAAATACTCTAGGCTGGACGTTTCGGTCACCCTACAACAGCAGTTCTCAACCTGTGGGTCACGACCCCTTTGTAACAATGAAAATACATCTGGCATTAGGAAGGTTGAGAACCACTACCCTAGAGGGATGGCATTCTGAAAGTTACTAGGAGAGGGGGCAGGAAAAACAAACATCCCAGAGGGTGTGCTTACTTCCCCACCTCGGGCAGGGGCTCATCCTCTGTGGGTGCCTCTGCCGAGGGCCTGAGCCCAGGCACCCCTGTGAGTACGAGCAGCTCCTTGTCTCTTTGCAGAGGACAAAGAACCATGCTCAGTCCCACAGCCGGACTTCAAGTCTGCTCTGAGCTCAGGATGGAGACAGAATAATTTCCCCCACATGCTAGCAACTCATGACCTAGTGAGAGCACCAGCTCACTGGCCAGCGCATTTTAGTGTAGTAGGATGAAGGCACACATCCAGAGGGGCTGGCTCATTCTCTAAGGTCAGTGGAGGCTTCTTGAAGGAGGTGGATTTGTGTGATAGAGAAGTTCTAGGAATTATCCTTGCTGAGGCTGTAGGGAAGCTGGCTGCAGCAGGCAGCTCCTGTGGGCAGATGTGATGTGGAGACGGGCCAGGCAAGGTGGCCAGGGCACTGAGGGGCCTGGACTGCTGCCTGAAAGTGGCTGCAGGGGCTGGGGTAAGCAGGGCCTTGGAGATGACTGGGGCATCTCAGTGGTCACCGTGCCAGCTGACCGGCATGTCAGTGGGAAGTGGCGGCCGACCAGCTGCACTGCCTCACGCCTTACTGAGGATGGAGCACTGCACGCCTAGCTCCAGTTGCTCCTTGTTGTGCCTTGGCCAGAAAGGGATGACATTCTCTGGGCTTAAAAGTTGAAGACCCCCTGCCCTTGGCGCCCCTGCTTGTCAGGACTTCTCAGAGCTGTGAGGCTCCACCCTGTTCCTGTGAGCCCCTGCCGTGGCCAGTGCCTGTAGGAGCAAACTGTGACCTTCACCCCTGCGTCCTCACACCATGGGCACACGCAGTGGCCAAACTTTCCAACCACCTGGAGACAATCTGTTCTTGGGTAGCATCACCCTTGTGGTTCTGGGAGCCTTGCAGCAGGGTGCTCCCATATACCACCACTGCCTTTCTTTCCCTGCCTTTTTAATATCTCCTTCCTGCAGTCTCAAGCTGAGGACTCTGTGAGTGTCAGAGCATCATTTATGTGAAGGAGCCTGTTGCCACAGCAACCCCAGCAGATGGCCTGGTGCCTGGCCTGCAGTCTCTGACTGGGTGGTCCACAGAAAGCACTCAAACGGCAGCGTGGGGTGGGGAGGCAGTTGTGTTTGTGCTTTGCTGGTAGTTCTGGCAGAAGAATCAGCAAGGGGGCTGGACCGGCAGCCCTGAGCTGACAGCATCGGCAGGCTCTCTGTCCAGGTTCTGAGGCATACCATGGCTGTTGCTGTTTTCCCTACTATCTCTGTAGCCCATGTGGAAAGGGCCAGTTCCAGGGACTTTGCAGTGACCCCAGAGGTGCTGCAGTTTGTCGTTGGGGCTGCCCTGGATCATGGGCCAGCTGCTTGAGAAATGGCTGGCTTTTCTGGTGACTGAGAGAAGGGCTGCTGCCGGCAGGTGAACTGAGGAGTTGTTACCAGTTTGGACGAATAATAAACAGCTGAACAAAGGCTGCAGGTTCAGCCACGTCCCAAGCAAGCACTTGCCCCTCACAAGTGGGCTGGGGCCTGGAGTCAGCTCTGGCTCCCCTTGTAGACTGCTATGGTCCAGTGGGGCTGAGTGACGCAGGCCCACCATGTCCCTCGGGGTTTGGGAAGAGACCACAGAGTGGCACCCACAGAGCAGGTGTAGTGGGTTGGGTCAGACCAGCTGTGCAGCAGCCCTGCACTGCCCTAGGGCTTCTAGAGGCCCCGGGGCAGCGTAGTGGGGAGGTGTGGGGAACAGGCACCAAGGGGGTACTTACTTCACCCCCACTTCACACAAAGCAAACCCTTACTTCTGTGCATTGCACTGAGAGTTGGCCCTGAAAACCACTGTGCTAGATGGTCTCTGTGAAGTCCTCAAAATCATCATTGTAAGATTTTGTGATTAACTGTATAACTTAACACATTACAGCTCTTTGGGAGCCTTGGTTTTTCTAGATGTGTTTCCGAGCAATTCAGAAATACAGAGGTTCTCAGTGTTTGTTTCTGTCCCTATCCTGCCTCAGCACTATGGCCCTTCCTGGAGTCACAGGGCCTCACTTTGCCTGGGCTCCCAGGTGAGCAGGCTTGGGGAGTGCAGCAGTGCCTGCTCTGGGGCCCTGCACTGTTGGTGAAGAAGGAGCTGAGAGGTTTTGTGGGCAGTATCCATAGGGATTGCGGTTTGGCTGGGGAGGAATGGGGTGGTGTGAGTTCATTCAGTGGCTGCTGTGTCCTGAGCAGCACTTTGGGTTCTGAGGAGTTAGCAGTGACAAGGTAGTGCCCCATTCCCCAGGATACATATACCCTAGTAGGGGTAAATCTTGATTGGAGCTCTGGATGGATCTGAAGGAGGAAATCTGAATCTAAGTTCTAGGGAGATCTTTGAGCAGAAGAAAGAGTTAATGGCAGGACCTCAGGGGGATATGCACTTTCTGTGAGAAGCAGGTGGAGTTGAGATGGGCTTAAGGGTTATTATGGTGGCTTATTGATGGGTTTCAGGGTTAAATCAGAGAGAGGAGCTGGCTCAAGGAGGGCTGTGGGCCCTTGTCCTGAACTACTGCATATGGGAAGCAAGAGGAGGCTGGGCCTGGTTATGGGAGGCAGACTTGGTCCTGTTCTGGAGATTCTAGCCGCCAGAGCTCCCATGATGACCCTTTGTTTGGGACTGAGCCAGGGCATTTGGGAAGCATTGATGCCTGGGACCTGTGACGGCCATCCCATGGATGCTGCCAGGGTAGGTAGATACCACCTGTGACATCCTGAGGAGTGGGTAGGTGCCACCTGTGCCATCATGAGGGGTGGGTAGGTGCCACCTGTGCCATCCTGAGGCGAGGGTAGGTGCCACCTGTGCAGTCCTGTGGGGTGGGTAGGTGCTACCTGTGCCATCCTGAGGGGTGGGTAGGTGCCACCCATGCAGTCCTGTGGGGTGGGTAGGTGCCACTTGTGCCGTCCTGTGGGGTGGATAGACACCACCTGTGCCGTCCTGAGGGGTGGGTGGGTGCCACCCATGCAGTCCTGTAGGGGTGGGTAGGTGCCACCCGTACTGTCCTGAGGGATGGGTAGGTGCCACTCGTGCCATCCTGAAGGGTGGGTAGGTGCCACCCGTGCCATCCTGAGGGGTGGGTAGGTGCCACCCATGCAGTCCTGTAGAGGTGGGTAGGTGCCACCCGTTCTGTCCTGAGGGATGGGTAGGTGCCACTCGTGCCGTCCTGTGGGGTGGGTAGATGCCACCTGTGCCGTCCTGTGGGGTGGGTAGGTGCCACCTGTGCAATCTTGCTGCATGCGTGCTGGCTGCCCCTCTGCTCTAGGCCAGGCCTGAGAGGCCTTCTTGCCTGCTGCAGCTCCCGCTCTGTGGAGTATTTTCTTCATGACCTCTACATGCCAGCCAGGGACTACTCAGCTCCAGCACTGGCCCTGCTTTGGTACAGGTCTGGTGAGCTAGTCTCTCTTCAGTTGAGGTGCAACGTCAACCAGGGACTAGAAAGCCTGCTACAAAATCCTTGAAAACATCATAGGTAAACTGGGTTTCTAATTCACAGAAGCCATCTAGCCCAGCCTTTAACTATCCAGAACCTTGTTCCACAACATCCCCACCAAATGGCCCCCTGATCGTGATCTCTCACACCATAGGTGCTCCCAACTTTACAGTGTAGTTTGGTTTTTTCTCCACAGCTCTGAGTTAGAACTTTCCCAGTGCCAGGCATCCTTGGAAAGCCTCCTGAATGACACTGACTCAGCCCTGCAGGTGCACGGACCCTTCTGGTTACACTCAGGTTTTAAGACACAGAGGATGGTGCTTGTGCCCCTTTGCTTCTGCACAAGCCCCTTCTCCGTACTTCATTCCTTGTTCTCATCTGCATGTGACCGTGACTTAGAAACTTGCAACCCTGGTTACTGTCCACTTCAGGAGCCACTGTGCTTTGTCTTTCTTAGATTCACGGCCTGAGAGTGAGCCCAGCTCCTTGGCTGCAGTGCAGTGTCCATGCCGTGCCCCGGACACTTCTGTCTGCCATTAAGTCTGTCTCAGGTGAAAGTGGGGCTGGCTGGGAGGGTTGGGAGTAATTTCCTTTTCTCAAATGGCTCTTATTTCCTAAAAATCTCTTCAGCTGATTCATTTTTAATTGAGTGATCTCTAAGCTTTGACTAGAGCAGTATAGAATCATTTGGATTCCTGAGCATAGGAAGTTTCCCTTCTGCTCTCTGTCACTGAGGTGTCTAGTAGCCCTGAGTGACTCACTCTTATTCTCTGCCGTATCTACCTCTGAGGGAGGAACTGGCAACACTACTTCCAGGGTCCTAGCCTGCCTTGGCTGAGGTCAACACAGACATTCAGCATGCCTGGTAGCTCCCATCTCCTGCTCAGGAATTGCTATGAAGGCCATTAATCCAGTGAGTCCTGGTACTTTAATAATAATTATTACAAAAGAATGAATGATGCCAGTGCAGTGATAGCAGGACTCCAGATTGAGAGGGGGAGAGTCTGTAGGGATATTTGCTTATGAAAGGAACCCTCAGAGCCAGCAAATCTACCTGGAATTAATCACAAAGCACCTCTAAGGGGTGGTGCTTCACAGAAAGGCTTGGTGAAGACCCCTTGAGCAGATTGTAGGTGCACTGACTCCATGGGGCCTTCTGCACAGCTCTGTCCCAGGGTTAGAGGGGAGGCAGCCCACCTCCGGGGACATGCACTGAGGGCACAGGTGTCCTGAGGGCAGAGTAGGTGATGATGGACAGGGTAGGAAGCAGCGGCCCTGTGGTGGCTCTGCCCTGGGCTCAGGGCTGTGCCATCATCTGTGAGTGCTTCCTAAGACCCACTGGGAGGGCCGCTGTGTCCTTGGGAGCTGTGCTTGGCTGTTACTGGGTCTCTGTGTTCTCCTCACCCTCGTGATTGTCCCTCTCTGACTGAGGATTAGCTGTGTCACAGTAGCACCTCAGACACCTACTGAGATGCCCTACTCTGTACCCTGCCTTGGTCAAGGCTATATGTTTTCCTTAGACACAAGCTGGGACTGACCAGGGAAGCCCTGAAGAAGTGAGGCATCTCACCTCGGAGATTGGTCTTTCCCTGGTGTTTGCCAGTGTTCCGTGGAGGGCCGATGGGGGCACATGAAGTGAAGTAAATGGTCTTTTCTGGAAAGCAGCTTCACTGCTTCTTGGGCCTTTTGAGACTCCTGAATAGCTCAAGCCTTTACATAACAAAGGGCAGACATTAAAGTTAGGGAGAAAAGGGACAGAAAATGTAGGGTGGATGCTGCATAGGGGTATGGGGTGGTGTAAGCTGCACTGGAAAGTCAGGAAGAGATGGGAAGAGGGTTCCATTCCATACTGTGAGGTCTGTGGGGGCAGCACCCATTTTGTTCCTGGGTGTGGCCTTAGCCCTCAGCACCTTTTTCCTGCCAGTCCCTTATCCCACTCACCAGCGGGTACCCATTATTAACAGTTTGTTGGCTCGGCGCCAGTGGCTCAACGGGCTAAGGCGCCAGCCATGTACACCTGAGCTGGTGGGTTCGGATCCAGCCCAGGCCCGCCAAACAACAATGATGGCTGCAACCAAAAACTGGCCTGGCGTTGTGGTGGGCGCCTGTAGTCCCAGCTACTTGGGAGGCGGCTAGCTTGAGCCCAGGAATTTTAATTGGAAGTTGCTGTGAGCTGTGATGCCACTGCACTCTATGCAGGGTGACAGCTTGAGGCTCTGTCTAAAAAAAAAAAAAAAGAAAAAGAAAAAAACCGTTTGTTATGTATCTTTTCAAAAACTTAAAATGTACATTCAAGCATATATTTTACCCAAGTGGAATCATACCACATTGTTCTGCAGGACGCCCAGCAGGCCGTCCAGCCAGTGTCTATACATGCCTGTTCAGGGGGAGGAAGAGCACCCACCAGACTGAGCAGGGGGCTGGTGACGGGGCAGTGCTGGCCATGTCACAGAGGTCTGGAAGAACCACAGCAGGCTGGTGACCAGGCCAGGGCTTTGTTGTTGTTGCCTACAATTCATGTGGCAGGGCCACACAGGCCAGCAGGAGAGGGGCTACGGTGGTCCTCCTGCACGAGCAAAGGCAAACAGAGATCGGGGGGCAGTGCTGAGACTCATGCAACAATAGCTGCCTTCTGTTCATTTCTTTATTTAATTTAAAAAGCCATGTATGCACATGTGGCAAAACGTTTAAGTCAATGGAAAATTGAACACCTTGTTTCTGCCAACCCCTTATCCCACTCACCAGAGAGTAGCTGCTGTTAACACTTTTCTTGTGTATCCTTTCAAAAAAATTTAATGCATATTCAAGCATATATTTTATCCAAATGGAATCATACTATATTGTTCTGAAGCTTGCTTTTTTCACCTTAATAATATGTCTTGCAGTTCTTTCTCTGTCAGTATGTATAAACCTTTCTCATTCTTGTTAACGGTTGCATAGCTAAAATCATAGATTCTTCAAGCTAGTTGGAACTTTGAAATCAATGTGATCTAATTGCCTCATTTTGCTAGAACCTGGAGAGGTGAGATGACTTGCCAGAGGGCACAGTGCGAGTTAGTGAAAGGGAGGGATTCCTCTGAGAACTATTTAGCAAGAAGAGCTTCAGAGGGGCTGGACATTGGGGATGACAGAGAGGAATGACCATTCCTGCCAGCTGCATTTCCTCAGCAGCAGCTTCTGTGTCGGTCATTCCAGGCTGTTTGCGGCAGGGGAAAGGAGGGAGGGTTGGAGAGAGGACGTGGTAGCCCTCTACACACTAAAGTTGAATTCACAAGGTGGCTGAGTGGAAATGTCATTCTGGCCAGTAGAAATAAATGTGTGTTCAAGTTTTAGTAAGAGGACCTCTGTCTTGATTGACAGAACAAAATACTCATTATTTGGAGAGCAAGTGTTTTCCTGTAAGTCACTAGATTTTGGTGTATTCTTTTGTAGTTTCTGGCATTGGAGCAGAGCTTGGTGGCAAGTGGTCCTGGGCTGCATTTCCTGTCCCCAGCCCACTACTGCCCGTTCCCTCTGGGCTCCCACCATGTGGCATAAGTCAGTGGGACAGGAGTGAGGAGAGCCTTCCAAAGGCCTGCAGGGCTGTTCTGTGTAAAGATGCCTCTTGCCACACTTAGAATGGGCAGAGATGGGTCTGCTGCCTCACAGGTACTGAGAGACCGTGGCATTGGTGTGTTCCTGAACCTGCTGCTCACAGTGTGCAGGTGAAAGCTGGGGGCCATTGTCTGGGGTACATGTGCCCCCCAGCATCGCCCACTTGCCAGGTTGTAGGATGAGAAACACACTAGAAAGGGCACTTTGTCCTAGGACATTAGCTTTACATGAAGCTTTGAGGGAGAAATGCTATTTTTATATTAAAGCAAATACTGATATTATCGGCTAGCATGGAAAAGTCAAGTTACTTTTCAAGATAAAACAAGCAGTTTCAAAGCGATTTTATCCTTCCTTGCCTCCAGCAACTTCAAGCTTTAACCCCTAGACCCTGGAGGTTCTCTCTCTTCTGCTCTTTGGAACTTTGTTGAAAAGTACTTTAGTTAGATTGGGGTAGTTTTCTCAAGAAAGTGGAAGTTTTTCTTAATGATATACATTACATGACGTAGAACTAGGATCAGGAAATGGCAGGACCCCAGGCAGCTGCAGGCCAGGTCTCTGCCTCCTGCTGTACCAGACACCTTTGCTCCCTTCTCCTTGCTTCCCACAGCTCTGCTTTATGCTTTCTCTAACCTCTGAGAGCCCCTTCCACGTGGCTTCAGTGCGCCTCAGCTCTCGTCCACCCTGATGACTTCCCCTTGTGGACTCCATAGCCACCTGACTGCTCTGTTTATTCCCAGAAGAAATCTGATTGGCCCAGCTCATCTTCCTACACCTGATCACAGGTCATCAGCCAGACTTTGGATAAGCTAGCCTCTGATTGGATCAGCTAGAGTGGGGAGTTCAGGGTCATCTCACACAAGACATGTTTCCCTGCGCCTCCCTTTCTGGAAGGGCAGGAGTGGGTTAGGAGGCTAGCTGATCCTAGGTATGGAGTAGCACATGATGCTTCCAGTCCAACTGTCTGTGGCACAGTGGAGAAGGGAGGCCTTCAGAAAGGGAAACAGTGGTGCGTGGTAGAGGTGTGCTCCTCACCTCATGAAACTTCTTTCCTAGGCCCTCTCTCTTTCAGCGAGCTATGGTCTGTCTATTGCTGTGACCCAGGATGCCACTGAAAATCTTTAACTCAAAAGAAGCTTGTCAACATAGACAACCTATATAGACAAGTGGTGGAAAGTCAGATAGGAGCTGAAGGAAGGGGTAAGGGGGGCAGAGCATCAGCATGGGGGACCCTGGTGTTCGACCCACTTTGTTAGGAAAGAATGGTGCTGGCAGGCCCCCCAGCAGGTGCACCAATGTCCTGCAGATGCACTGCTCCAGCAGGACTAGCGTCTCTGTTCAATGTTTCTGGACCCATTAATCCTCTTTGTATCTCTTAAGTATTATGACAAGGTTCTCTTCACAAGAATGTCATGCTACCAGTAGATAACAAGTCTGAAATGTTTTTCTTCTTTTGGATTAATATAGTGTGATGCTGTGAGTTAATGGGCTGGAGATAGGGTGTTACTCTTTTAACTAGGACATTATTAACAGAAGAAACCTGCTTTTTCATCTGATTTTATCTTTTCCTATTCTTTATTGCCTTTTTACTGAAGGACTTTTTCATTCTCTATTGTCTGATGGAGAAAGTGTAAGCAGTCTGGTTTGGGGAGTCAGAAAGGCCTGGGTTTATGTCTTACCTCTACTACTTGCTGACTCTGTGACCTTGGACAACATTCTTCATCTCTATGAATCTGTTTTCTCAGCTATAAAAAGGCAATGATGTTCCTGGGCTTCTCTGGCCGATAGAATCTAATGGGTCACTTGCAGTTGGCACTGAGGAGTTCTTGCTGTTCTGCCCTTTTTCCAGTTGGTCCCCTGGGCCCTGGGCTTGCTGTTTGCTCTGCCTGAGCAAATGCTCTTCCCTCTCCTCCCTCCCGGCCCTCCAGCCTGTGTCTTACCAACTTGGACACTCTAACACAGGAGCCTTTGCCCTGACTGTCCTGATTTTCTTCCAAGTAGTATCATGTTCCAAGAAGAGTCTTTTAACCTCAGTCTCTGTCTGTAGAAGGGGGCACATGGAAACGATCTTACTAGGTCTCAGTAAGGACTATGCATGGTAGGTGGAGAGCACCCTATAAAAGCTTTTCTCGCAAGCATTCTGCTTTGTTGACCTCCTTCTCCTTTAGGGTTTTCTCAGGCTCTGGTAGCTATAGATTGGGCCCCTCAAGTCTGCAAGGCCTAGTGCAAGGTCACTCCCCAGCCAGCCACCCAGCTCAGTCTTCCTCCAGAAGTGCGTCTGGAATGAGGCTCTCCCCACTCTTTTCAGAAAGGCTAAACGTTAAAAAATGTTAACACATGTAGCGTTTTGTTTTGCTGCTCCCTTCTCCCTCTGAGATTCCTTTTCTTCCCAGCTGGAAGTCACCAGTAACAGACATAGTTACTTACTGACTGAGCACTTGAAGTGTGCCGGGCACTGTGCCAGGCATGTTTCCAGATGGAGTCCTCACCACCTGCCCTCCGTGAGGTAGGCAGTGTTACTGTCACTACTTCATGGACAGGAGGGTCCAGCTGGAGAGGCTGTTTACTGGGCATGGCTGCGCAGGCTGAGCCAACCCGCTCTGACCTCAACCCAGTGGTTTGGGGTTAGGTGTGTGGTTCGTTCTGCTTTCACTGTGAGCCTCTCAGTTGCTTGCTGCTCTGCTGCTCAGCGCTCCTTAACTGCCATCCTTTGAGCTCAGTCTATCTGTACAACGCCTAAGACTTCCAGAAGTTTCCTGGGTCTACTTTGTATTCAGGGTCTTTGCCTATGCAATGTGCCTCCCCTACTGAAATATCCACTGCTTGAGGACAGGATGGAAAAAATTCTCAGTTGATGTCTTTGTGTAGCTGTGAGCACAGAAAGAGTCTGTGCATTAATGTGAGCCCATGGCCACATCCACAATCCTGTCCAATGCTGAGAACAGAAAGGACTATCTTAGAAGATGCATCAGACCATGGCAGAACCATTGGGACATAGGGTGGACCCACACTGTGCGCTGTGCTCCCAGTCTCTGCAGAGCTCTGAGGCAGTGTCTTCAGTGGGAAGAGCCTCTCACTGCAACAGCCCTCTCCTTGGTGACCACCAGGACTGGCTGGTTCCTTAGGATTTGTTCCTCCTGAGCAGCCCATTTGGAAGGCAAGAAGACAGCTTGACAGCAAGAACAAGCATTCTTCAGGATTTGGCTTTTAGTCTCCTCATTTCTGCCAGTGTTTGGATCGAGTCTTGATTGACATCCTGGTGATGTTGCCATGTCGCCAGAAGACACTCTGAGTTCACAGTGACTCACCACTTCCCACCGCTCAGGTTGGCTTCCCTCACCAGATGCTGTGCCCTCAGCCCCTGGCATAGGCTGGTGCTGCTCATGTGCACATCCTGAAGGGAATGTCCAGTTCACAGTCTCCACGGTTCTCACGTGACGCCTGCCCTGTCTCCAGCATCCCTGTCCCAAGCCTTGACCAGTGAGATGTGCTTCCTAGCATGGGCACCTGCCCTCTGTGGCACCCAGTGCAAGGCAAGCTGTTTAGGACATTTCCCAGACTCTGTAGTTATTTACTCTTTTGCAAAAGAGCTTTTCTCATTGAAGTCCCTTTTGTAAAAGGAAGCCACATCAATAAGAAGTCTAGATTGCAAGTGAAAAAAATCCACAATGCAAATGCTTAATTTAAAGAGAGAGATGCTTACTGCTTCACACAACTAAAAAAATCCAAAGACAGGTTTGCGTTTTGGCTCTTGTTGACCCAGGTCTTCTGCGAGGTTGTGAGAGGTGGTCTTTTCAGCCTTTTCAGCTCTGCTGCCCCAGTGAGCTCTGCTCCTGGGTCCCACAGAGTGACCCCTGGCGACTTTAGGCTCACAGCATCATACTGCCTGGAAGACTCTATTTCCTGGGGGTGGAAGTAGAGTCATGTCATGGAGCTACTTGGCTCTGATTGCCCCTGAGTAAGAATAAGGGGTTTTCCCTGTCCCTGTCCCTATGGCCAAGGACACAGACACATTCCCTGGCTCAGCGTTGATCACTAGCAGCATTACCTGAAGTACCAGGGCTGAGCTGGGAGGATTGTTCAGAAGAAAGAGTCAGTAGATGCTGCATGGCAAAGCAACAGCTGCTTGCTGTGCCGGCTGACCCCGAAGTTAAGATGTGGGCTTCTGTCTCCAGGAAGGACAAGTTGGATGTGCTGGGTCCCTTAAGTGAAATGTACCTCACGGAAGAAAAGTAACACATGGGACCACGAAGAACCAGCTCCCTCTGACTGCGGGAGTCCAGACATAGTCTCCAAGGAAGTTACGCTGGAATCCTATCTGATAGGGTGAAGAAGAGGGGGCTGTTTTCCAGGCTGGAGGCCAGTTCTGGCCAGGGCACATCCGAGCGTGCAGGCTTGGAATGGCTTCAGGTGTGTTCTGTAGAGCATCGCTGCTGCATGCTCAAGACACAAACAGGCAGATGAGGGCTTTGCCTCCTGGCCGAGATGTGCAGAGCTGTCCCGAAGGTGCAGGGAGCTGGGAAGTGGCAGCAGAGGAGTGATATGTGCTACAGAATTTAGCAAGTGTGTGGAAGAAATTTGAAGATGGGGAGAAAAAACAGAAAGCTAACAGGATTTTCTAAGAAAAAGATCGCAAGGACCTGAAATAGGGCATTTGAGAGGGAAGATGAGGAGGAAAAGAAAGATTTGATGTATTTATGAGGTAGAACAGCAGAAATGTGTGACCCTTAGGGTATTAAGTGAGTGAAAAGATGAGATTCTGAAAGTTCTGACTAGAATAGCTGAAATCAGAGCAAATAGGAAACTTCCTTGCAACTCATTAACAAGAGACAGGTGATCCCGCAAGAAATGGGCACGGGACTTGAATAGACAGCTTTCCAGAAAGTATGTGCCAAGAAGCATCTGAGACGGTGCTCAGACCATTGGCCATTAGGGAAATACTCATCAAAACAATGAGATGCCACTTCACATCTAAAAGGCTGTAATCTTTTTACAAAGAAAAATAGTAAGTGCTGGTGGCACCTGTGGCTCAGTGGGTAGGGCGCCGGCCCCATATACCGAGGGTGGAGGGTTCAAACCTGGCCCAGCCAAACTGCAACAACAGCAAAAAAATAGCCAAGTGTTGTGGTAGGTGCCTGTAGTTCCAGCTACTTGGGAGGCTGAGGCAAGAGACTTGCTTGAGCCCAGGAGTTGGAGGTTGCTGTGAGCTGTGTGACTCCACGGCACTCTACTGAGGGCGATACAGTGAGACTCTGTCTCTACAAAAAAAAAAAAAAAAAAAAATACTTCTTCAAAATGGAAGAAATAGATAAGATAGGAGGAAATTGCACATTGTGTGTACACATGTGGAGGGCCTGTGGGGCATTTGGATGCAGTCAGACGTGGAGATAGGGCTCTGGGCATCACCAGCAACCTGTCTCAGGCTAACATGTTTCCTTTCATGACATCTAAACTGTTGGGCAACAGCTCAGATACACTGTGACTGCCTTTCTGAGCATCATTTCGTAGGGTCGGACATTGTTCTGGGTTAGGTGGCTAATGTTAAGATTGTCCAGGCTATTGTGTGATAGGTTTAATTACCATATTGGAAAGATACTAACAAACAGGTCAGCAACAACTCAGAGGTTCTCACTCTGATCCTGGTTAATGTTTTTATTAGTGATTTAGGTGAAGATGAGGAAACTACCCATCAAATCTGCCAATTACCCAAAGGTTCAATGGATAGTGAGTGTGTTGAATAACTATCAAGGTTGCTGGCTGTCATGGCCTGCCCAGAATTAATTTTCCTTCCTTTAATGTCAATATCTAGAATAAAAAAAAAAAAAATTCAGCACAACTTAGTGATCTGTTACAACATTTCCAATTCAAAAGTGAGTTAATGTGGTCTTTGCTTTGAACCTTTATGTATAAAACTGTAATGCTGGAAATGGAATAGAACAGTTGTGGAGAGGCTATTCTCACTGTTCTTCAGAATCCCTGGCCTCTGATGAATAAAGTTTGGTGGACCTTAAAAGAAAGTTCAGTTTAATATGGAGGTATATACAATGAGGTTACAGAAATTGCTTTTGTAAGTTTAACTTCCGTGTTGTAGCTGTGTCTTTAACCCAGAAAGTGTGGCATATCCTCATGGAATGTACCCATTGGTGGGAACATAACCAACCCCCTCCCCCATTTGAATTTAGTTTTTCTCTCGTGTGAACGTGTAGTTATTAATCCATTAGTTTGAAATTGGTATTGCGTGCATACAATGCTTATTTTTACATTCTTATGATACTTAGCTTAGGAGAATATGTTCCAAATCTGTCCAGGTTGTTACAAAAGATACAAAGTCTCTATCTTTTTCATGACTGAATAGTGTTCAGTGGTGTACATATACCACAATTTATTAATCCATTCACATGTTAAAGGGCATTTGGGTTGTTTCCACATCTTTGCAATTGTGAATTATACTGCTATAAACATCAAATGCTTATGTCCTTATAGTAAAATGTATCTTTTTTTCTTCGGTAGATAACTATAATGGGATTGCAAGATCAAATGGAAGGTCTACTTTTAGTTCTTTGAGGATTCTCCATACTTATGTCCATAGAGGCTGAACTAGGTTGCAGTCCCTCCATTGGAATATCTAGAAAATTTCATTTGAAAACTTTCCTTTTCTCTTCATACAGCCTATGCATTTTTTCATTACTTGAACCCAATGCTAATTCTCATGTGTTCCAAAGTGATCAAGTGGCTGGCTCAGATTACATGACTTCATAATGTAATTATGGGGCAGAAATACAAAAAAGAAGTTTGGGGACCTGGGAGAAGTAATATTCCTTGGACTTCAAAGAACACAGTCCTTTTCTTGTTTCATCCATTCACCATTCTTGTTCTTAAGAGTTGCCCTTCCATAGTGTATCATAAAGGAAGTTCTGTTTTCCTAGTGTACGTGAACTGTGAAGCCCATGGCCCCCAACAGTGCAGCCGTCTCTCAGCCATGAGGAGAGCCAGGCTTAGGACCCGACCTGAGGACGGCAGGGCACAGAGCAGGAATAGCCAAGCTTTTGGTGACCTTGTTGAGCCCCTTGATTTGTACAGCACCACAGGCCTTTGCAGTTACTGAGCCAGTTGGCCCTGTGCATTGTTCAGACTGCTTCGATTCTAATTGTTTGTTGCTTGCAACCAATAGTGACCTGATTGTCACAGTGCTAAATCAGCTTCTCAAGATCTCACTAAATCTTATTAATTAAACTGTATGTTTATTAAATTGTTACATTGAAATTGGCGGGAATAAATGTTGGGTATTTTTAATTTTTTCCTGAAGACTCACTGCACATATATACTTTGTAGCAACATGAATTATAATGGCCTTGGGAGTGTTCCTTGACACTAAGCAATGTGACTCGGAGTTACAGCCTGATATTAAACCCCAGTCTTCTCTCTTCTGAGCCTAGCTTTCCTCATCTGTGAAATGCGGGTGACACCAGCCTTTTCTGTGTTATGAGAGTCAAATGGAGTACGAGTTTGTAAGTTACGCAGCACAGCGCTTGGCTGAGAGTAGATGCTCGGGGCAGGTGCTAATGTGAACTTTTAACTTTAAGAAACAAAAGCCAAACTCTCATTAGCTTAACTAGTTAAGAAATGTGTAACAGGCAACCCAGGATGGTGCAACCTTTAGCTACAAACTGCCCATTTCTCTGATTCCCTTGGTTTTGCTGTCCAGTGACTATCTAGAGCAGAAGATGCTGTCTGTGTCTCGGAATTCCCAGCCGTTGTCCTAAGTTTCATTCATCTGGACTGGACCCACAAAGGCCACTCAGCAGGCTTGTGGCCAAGGGACTGAATGCGTGGGTTGGCCTGACCTCAGACGCATCCTGACCCCTGGGATCTGAGGTTGTAGTCCAGTTCCTTAGAGCCACATGGATTCCCCCAGGGAAATGGGAGCTATCAGGGAAGGAGGAAAGGAATGGGCACTAAAGAGGCCACAAATAGGGATTGAATCTAGTGGAGCCGTCTGAAGGCTGATGTATCCCTGCAGATGCCTCTGTGTTAGAGGGGTCTTCCTGGGCAGCCTGCATCTTGGGCTTGGGTTCCATTCTGGAACACAGATCAGCTGAGCCTCTTCCTAGATAGTGCAGGCAGAATTGGAGGAATGTTTGAAACCATGTTACTAGAGAAAGGGTTTGGAACTCGTAAGAGATGACTGTAGAGCGTCACAGAGAGTGATGACGTGCGTGAAAAGACCTGTAGTCACTGTCACTCACTGAGTGCTCAGTGCACCACCGGGCCTTGTACCAACATCTCTGCCTGCGTCGTCTGCCGTACCCTGCAACAGTCCTTTGAGGGAGGGACCAGACCTGCTAGGTGGTTACTCTTATTGCCCTTGTTTGATGGATAAAGAAACTTAGGAATGGGGAGGTGATGTAACTTATCTAAAGGCATAGAACTAGGAAGTGGAGAACTCAGGATTTAAATTTGGGTCTCCAGCTCAGGTTCTCCTGAAGTTAGAACGGTGATTCTCAACCTCACCTGCACATTTGAATCCCCCGGGGGAGGTTCTTTGAGAACTGATACCTAGGACCCACCCTCGACCAGTGCTGAGAGTCTCTGGGGCCACCTCAGGCGTGATGCGTGAAGGCAGCTCAGGTATTTCCAGTGTGCAGCCAGGGTTGGGGACCACTGGCCTCGAGTGTCAGCCAGTGGAGGGCCACAGCACCTCTGCCTTCCTGAGCCCAGTGGGAATTTCAGATACACAAAGTTGTAGGTATAAAGCAAAACCCCAGGGACATAGAAGGACTGTGGTAAACAGAAGTGCAGGATCCAACTAGGGCTTGGAGACAAAGCCCACGAGGCCTCCTTGCACATGCACACTTCTCAGACTTGCACATGGACTGCTGCAGGCTTGCAAATAGAGTGTGGACAGGGCCTGAGGGATTCTGCAGTTCTCACAGCTCCCAGGCTATCTTGATGCTACTGCCTCTGGAGCCATCCTTTGAGGAGCAGGGCTGTAGATGGCCATGCTGCCCCAGCTGACCAGGTGGAGGTGCAGTTGAGAGCTGGCCTTCAGTCCCCCGTGGGGGCAGGCTTGTGGCTGCCTGCCTGGAGGCATGTCCATCTAGTGGATGTCTTCTGAGAGGGACCAGAAAGCTGCTGTCAGGAGTATGGCTGGGCTCTGTCAGGAGGGCTGAGAATCCCTCCACATAGGAACACTGAGTGCAGTCCCCCTGCAAGTAGGACTCCAGGAGCAGCACAGAGGGGAGGCGTCTTACTGATGCTTTGTGGCCCAGGGACAGCTTGTCGGCCCCATGGAGAGAGTGGCCATTCCTGGGCCTGAGTGGCCCTTCTGCACCCCCAGGGATCACTGTTGTTGTTCCTTAACCATGGAACAGATTTCTAAGCTTTGAGTTTCTCTGTGAGACTTTGTTGCAAAGAACCCCAGTAACTCACAGCATTGAGGCCCTGTGTAATCTGTGCAAGGTTGATCATCTGTGTGAGGCAGACCTGGATTAAAGTTCATGTCTCTTGATTTTTTAAATTTTTATTTTCTGTTTATTTTATATTTTCTGTGTATTTTGTTTTCAAACTTTTTCAATCTTCATTTAGCCAAATATGTTTTTACAAATGTAAGAAACCAGATAAGGAGCAGCACGGAAGTATGGCTGGCTGCCCAGTGTTGGTGAGAATAGTCCTGCTATGCAGAGGCCCGGTCCTGCCTCCTTCCACACCCTGCCAGCAGGGCGAGTTGCTGGTAGATTACCTGCCAATCCTGTTTTCTCCAAGCACCCACTGAATTCCCTCTCTGTCTGTCCTCACGTGCTTCTGTCTGTCTGGGCTAAGTGCCGCTCTGCACTCTGGCCGCTCATGGCTCTGTGCCCTCCTTTTGCCTTGAACGCCATCTCCCTGCCTCAGCTTGGCTCCAGAGGATCCCATCCTAGGCCGCAGGCCCTGGGTCTGGGAAGGCTTACCTTTCACATACCATAGCACAGTTTTAAAAATTGTTGCTCACATATTACCTTAACTGGGACTTTGACCTTTCGTCCTTAACTATTTATCAGATGCTTCTTCCATGAGATTTTTCCTTGAACAGTTCCACTCTCTGAGTTCACCTTTTCTGGTCCCTTGCTATACATTCAAACACAAATCCTTTCTTCAGCTCTCAGGGCAGTGCCTACAGGGCAGTGCCAAGGAGCTGTCCTTCCAGCCCTGATTATCCACTTGTATTGCAAATTACCTGGTTTCTTTGTAAGGAGCTATACAGTCAGCCAGCCAGCCCTTTATAGTCTTGACAAGTTACTGTGGGTACATGTCCTTTCCAAGAAACTCGGCTAAAGCACCTGTGTGTGTGTCCTTGAGGCTCCTCTTCCAAGGCGCACCAAAGGGGTGGGTTGTTCTCAAACCCCGTCTCAGTTACTCACAGTGGAAAAGAGCTTTGGGGTGAAATTCAGCATAAGGTCTGAGGGTAATGTTTAGTATTCATTGTGAATCAGATTTTTAAAAGAACATGCAGCTATTGCTAATTTCCTCAGCTTAACATTTATCTACTGTTCTATGATGGGCAAAGTGTGTGTATCATATCATATGTATGTATGTGTGTATCATATCACATGCCCAAGGTGCTGTTTTTTCACTGCCTTGTAAGGAGAGAGTAGTAAGTCGCCCCTTCTAGCTGCACATGAAGCAACATACACACACCCTTGAAGTGACCAAAAGTTAGAAGAACCCAGAAGAGGCACAGTCTAGAAGACTAAGCTCTGAGCCCTAGAAGCTCTGAATGGCTCCAAAAGAGAGAGACAGAGACATACAGGGATCTTTTCTGTCTGCCTTTTCACAAATGCAAGTACTTCTGGGAGAGTCTCACCTAAAGCCACCCTCACTAACACTGTAATTAGCAGTTCACACTTCAGCAAGGTTCAGATGGCAGCCAGCCATCTATATTTAGAAATAGGACATGGGATAGCTGTCCCAGGAATGGGAGGTGCCTGGAAGGGAAAGAATGGGATGCCTTGAGGAGGAGGAGGAGGAGAGGAAGGGTATGAGCTGGGGCTTGGCACCCCGAGGCATATGTTTCAGGAGGACTGGCTGACAGGAGACACATCATGTGGGGAGTGGACTGGACAAGCTTAGGCCAGAGGTGGTAAGGACAGAGCAGTCTGGAACATATCTGACCCTGCATGAGCTGAGTAGTGACATCTTCATTCATCTTTCACATGTGCACCTGTCAGGCCTGAGGCTGGCCAGGCTTTGTCATTAAGCTAAAGAAATGACCATGAGCACAGGCAGTTCCAGGTCTTACCCAGGGAAACTGGCCTGTTAGCAGTGCAGTGTGGGTCATGCCTCTGAAAAGTGTGTCACAATCCAGAGTAACAGGAAGGAAATGATTACGTCTGCCTGGGAGAGGCTGATACTGTTCAGCAGAGAGTGCCTTGTTGCTGGATCTCAAAGCGGGGACAAGAGTTTCTCAGGTAGACTGGGAAGAAATAGGAGAGGAAGCAGTATCTAGAAGAACCTCATAGAGGCGTGAAAGATGGCCAGGCATCGTAGGGAAAGGACAGAGCCTGCAGGGACAGTGCCAAAGTCCTTCATTAGAGAGGCTGGACCTCAAAGCGCACTCTGCAGGCCGTGGGGACTTTGAAAGTTTTTTCGGCTCATCTGCACAGAAAGCTTGCTCCAGCAGAAGCAGAGGAGGAGCCAGGACTGGGGAAATCCTGGCAGGGGCCAAATGGGACTGTGCGTGGGGCACATCCTCACACTCAGCGTGTTCAGAAGGTGATGGAGACTGGATGAAGGCAGTGACGGTGCAGAGAGAGGGAGGATTCAGGAGACAAGCCAGAGGCAGGGTTATCTACATTTGATTGCCAGGTTGAGGTGGGAGACCCAAGGGACAGGAAGTGATGATAAATGACAGGTCTAGGAGTTGGATGAGTAAGTGATTGATTGATTGGTTCATCAACTCAGGGACTGCAGGAAGTAGAGATGGAAAGAGAAAACCAAAAGATGGGGGTTTGTCAGAGGAAGAGAGTTCTGGAAAGAGAGTATCTGACAGAGGGGAGGAAGAGAGAGGAGTGGGATCCAATTCTTAGTGGAGCACTGTTTTGCCAGGGGGGCCCCAGAGCTCCGGCGAGGAGCACTGGGCAGACATCAGGGCAGACGCTGTCTAGCGGCCATCTTGACGTCCCCCTCGTTGTCTCCTTCAAAACGTTTCAAGCTCACAGGGCCATGACAGAGGAAGTGGCACAGATCCTGTCTTGCTCCTCAGTGAGTGACCCGACCGTCTCAGCAGCTCACTGCAGGCACCTCCAGGTTGCCAGGCTGCTTCCTCTCCCTCCTCCCAATAGACCCTATTATGGAGCAGCCAGAGCCTTCCAGAATGGGGATCAGATGGTCACACCATTCAGGGGCTCCCTGCGGCCTGCAGGGAAGGCCCTGCCCGCCCCTCACTGCCGCTGCTCTTCTCATCCTTGAACACCTTCTTCCAGCACTCATCTGCCATGCGAGACCATGCCAAGCGTGATTCTGCCCCAGGACCTCCCCCCAGTCTTCACTTACTTCCTCTCTCATATTGTTCAGACCTCTGTCCAGGTTACCCCAGCAGAGAGGCCTTCCCTGGTCCAGTGTCTAACATACCCCCCCATCCTGTTGTTCCTTCTTGCTCTAACTTGCTGTGTTAATTTTTTTCATATTAAACTTGTAGTTTTATTCAGGTTTGATTTTAACAAATTTTGGGGGGAGAGAGCTCGCAAGAAAGGGTGAAGCCCATGGGGGCAGGGCCCTTCTGGATACCTGAGGAGCAGATGAGTCCCCTCCCCTCTCCTCCTCTTCTCTCCCTATCTGAAGGGGTTTGGGAAGAGAAATAGGGAAGGGGAGTGGTCCCTAGTCTATGGGGGTGGTGTTTAGGGTAAAAGGCTGTGGAGAATAGGGGACCAGACCAGGGGTAAGTAGGGAAAGGACACAAGGACCATTTGCAGGAATCCACAGCTTTCTGATTCCAGATTGAATTCCAAAGAATTCAATTCCAAAAAGAAGAACTAAACCACAAGCAGCACCCTCCCCTTTTCCCCATCAGCGCTGGAGTGTGAGAGGAAGAGAGGCAGGCAGCTTCTCCAAGACCATGGCTCGCTTGCTTCTGGCCAAGGGAGCTGGGTGAAGGGCAGGAGCTCCTGGACAGAGTGAGGGGGTGGGGAAGACTAAAATAAAACGTCAGATAAATTGTGTAGGAGGAAAGGCCAGACCAGGCTGGGGGATGGACCACTGCAGGCTTGGGGATCACTGCTGTCATAGCACCACCCTGGGAACCAGTTACTTTGCCATGGCCTCGATAGCAACAGTGGCCTCCTCTGTCACAGCAGGTGGCACCATGGTCAGGCTCTCTTCTCACAGTCATGCCTCTGCTCAGTCTCCTTGCCAAGGTCTCCCTCAGCAGATGAAGATCCTCGCACCTCTCCGCTGTCCTGGAGCAGTGATTGGTACCCATCCTGGATGCCAGTCGGCTGGAAATCATTCCTTTGGGCATTGGGGCCATCCATATTATGAGTTGACAGGTAGATATCTTCATATTTCTTCCCAGTAAAGATGTTAGTACCAACCAGGTGGACCTTGCATGGCCGTGTTTGCCAGTCTTTGAAGTAGCCATCTCGAGCTTTTAATAGAGTAGAGGTAGCCATTGAGACCACAGCCATTCTCATGGAATGCTGAGCACTGCTTTGGGAAGGTGGCTGAGGCCCCTGCATCTTCTCTCTCCAAGTCCAAATCATCTGCCACTTTAAGAGGCTTCAATTCCAACTCACGCCAACGCACTGACTTGACCTGTCCCCTCGCCACAAGCCCAGCTGCTGCCTCTGAGCCTGCAGCCACTGCCACCTCTACCGTCTGCTGTTTGTTCTTAAATGACACTTATTACTAAGTAAAATTATTTTTCCTATTTTCCCACATGTAGACTGTGAGCCCTGTTTAACCTTGTGAAGGCAAGGACTCCTGTGTCTCACTACTGCTGTGCTCCCTGCTTGGAGAACAGGGCTCAGTAAATAATTGTTGGATGAGTAAAAGGAGCAAATCAACTATGACGTGCTGGGCAATATGTTTAAGTCCATTATTTGTTGAGTCCTCACTTAGAGCGCCCCTGAAAGCCAGGGCAGCGCTTTTCTCCCTGGACCACTGAAGAAAAGTTCAGGGGGAGGGTCAGGAAGCAGATGGGGAAGGGCCACATAGGTGCTGAAGGAATTGTGGTGGCATGTGTGCCCCAGCAGCAGCCTCTGTGGTCTTTCAGGAGGGACTGAGGTAACAGGTAAAGCCTGGGACAGCTGAGGCAGAGAATGGGCAAGGAAGCCAGCCTGGAGTCTCAAGATTGTAAGTAGCTTGGAAGGTCCCATCAAGCTGGAGCCTGAGTTGGCAGCCATTCTCCTCAGGGCAAATATTTGAATCTGTCTAGAGGCTTGTCTGGACAGTTCAGGTTGGGGGCAGGGTGGGAGTGCCCTGGGAGTGAGCAAAGTAGTGCCTTGTGGGCCGTGATAGAAGAACTGGGCCTTGGGTACACAATGACAGAGGATGCAAAGTTGAGAAAGCTCTGAATAGGGGACCAGGAGGTCAGTGCAGGGCAGGACCTGGAGACTGGACAGAAAAATGTGGACGTGGGAAAGGGTAAAGCCTGCCTCGTGTGACTGGAAGGGATCCCCATCTCCAGGGGCACTGACCAGGGACAGTCTCAGGGAGGGCTGACCTGTGGGGACAGAGGGAGGGTCCTTGTGAAGAGCAAGTCAGGAAAGAGGCCCCTCCCTCCAGCTGGCAGCAGGGTGTGGCACAGCCAGGCAGCCAGGAGCCAGCCACGCAGCCACTTAACATTAAAATTTTCATTCATTCATTGTTGTGTAGCTGACTACATGTTTTGAGCTTTTAATTTTTTTCACATTGATTATTTGGACTTTTTAAAAAGAATTGTGTTCAATTTGCACTCATTTGTGTTTTTTACTATTTACACATGAGAGACTTTCTCTAAATCCTGAATATGTTAATTTTCTTCACTTCTCTTAAAATTTAGTGTCCCTCTGAGCTTTGAGAAGTGTTTAATAATTAGGCGGGTGAGTTCCAAGTATCCCCAGCTGACCAGCATTTGACCACGTTGCCGGCACCTTGGCGTAGGGCTCTCCTGTCTTCAATCTGTTCCCCACAGATTTCTGGGATCTGCTTGAGCCTTCAGCCCATGGCCCTTATCCAGCCTGCACTCATTTTGCTGGGAATCTCTCCCTGCCCTGGACAATCAGGATTCTAGGCATCACATTTTTCTACATGTAATCACGAATTGGCATTGTGTGTTGTCCTTGTGGCCTTTGGTTTGTTATTTCTTTTCCTGGGGGACAGCTGGGCACAGAGGGGAGGCTTGGAACTGTGCAGACCTGTTCTAGATCCCTGCTCTTTGACTTGAAGTAGGATTCTTTGCCTTGCTGAACCTGTTTCTTTTTTTTCCTCTGATTGATTTTTTAAAAAATTATTTTAATTAACACATAATAATTGTACATGTTTGTGGGGTACAATGTATAGTGCTCAGATCAGCGTAGTTAGTGTATCCCCAAACCCAAACATTTATCCTTATTGTATTGGGAACAGTCAGTATCTCAGCTGTTGGAAGCTGTGGAACACTAGGATATGAGCCTCAGCTTTTTCTCCATCAGAGAGGCAGTGGTTCCTACATTCTCTGAGCATTCTGGGCATGTGCTTGGCCTGAGGAGGACTGCTGACCCTTGTGAGGGGATGTGGCCCTGTCTGATGTGGGTTTTGAACACATTGCTAGTGGGCACAGACAGTAAGTTTTGGCTCTTGCATTCTCCCAAAGCAACTGGGTGCAATGTTTCCTCTTAATGAAAAAGGTTCCAAGTTCCTGATTCTCAATTAATCCCTCTGACCCCTCCGGGCTTCACCTAAACTACTCCCAGCTGGTAGGAGCCTGGCAGACTTTCTTGTTGGGTAATTAAGTGTTCTGGACATCTTTAGGAGCTTCTGATTGGGTAAGTAAGTGTTTTGGTCAGCTTCAGGAGCTTCTTGTAGCTCTGACTTCTCTTTCCACTTACTCAAAGATTTTATAATGCTGTGTGCCAGGCACTGTGATAGGCTCTGGGGATAGCTTATGTCCCCAAGGAAACTTCTTTCACTCTTCCAGTACCCACAGATCTCTCTTCCAAATATATCATGTACTTTGTTGGTCAATATATACATTTGAGCAGGGGTGTTTGTGAAGTTCTTAAAACATGTATTGAGCATTTACTGTGCTAAGCAGGGTTCTGAGCATTTTGCATGTGTTATATCTTTCAGTTTTCTCAAAACTGTGTGCAGGAGGCTCTGTCAGTACCTCATTTTACAAATTAGAAGCTGAGGAGACAGACACAGAGGCCCTGCCCGTTGCCTGTGGTTGCACATAGAGGGGACGGGTCCCAGCCCACGTCCAACACCAAAGCTCATGTGCATCACCTCTGCCCCATGTGCCTTACATTTTTTGGAATGCTCCTCGGACCTTAGTTCTGTCTCCTGTTTGGTATAAATCCTTGCGTGCCACAATCTCTCAGGTTCTTTCTCTCCATGACACCTAGCACAGGCCCATGACCACACTGGGCTGTTGGTGGCAGCTCTTCCGTTGAGTGTGCCTTTCCGGGCCCAGCCCGTAGTTGCTCTCCCGTGGACCGATGCATTGAGCTCTGTTGTCTGCAGTCCGTGAGCGCTCACCTTGGTGTATAGGCCGCACTCTGCTCTGAGCTGATGTGGTTTACCTGGCACCTGTGCTGCCCTGCACCCTCCCCCGGCTCTGCTCCCTGATCTGAGCTCCAAGACAGGCTGTCAGGCATTCTTCGCTGCCCACAACATGTTTTGCTGCCCTCCCTTCCCAGCCGTCTCTCGCTGTGCTTCCCTCACCCTCACACTCGCTTTTGATCTTGCAAATCCAGGCCCTTGGAGAAATCAGACAGTATGAAATATGAAAACTGCTCGGGAAGTAATTGAAGAATCACTGTGACTTTTGAAACCCATAGAGATAACACTTACACCTTCTTACTCATGTTATTTAATTTTTAATGGCAGATTTAATTAATGGAGATCGGATCTCCTGCTTTCAGATGTGCCTACGGAGCAGCTGGAGAGGGGGAGGGGCAGCTGTTCATAGGGCAGAGGAAACGACTTTTTAGAATTGGGAAACCGACACGTCTAATGGGAAAGAAAATCACCCAGAAGTAATAGTTCATGTCAGTGGGTACTAACTAATGTTGTGAGAATTCAGTGCTGTGTGCTTCAGAGAGGCTTCCTCATGTCTTGTAAATGGGCAACAGGGCTCCTTTACAGGCACAGTGACTGTGCCTCTGGACCCTGTGCTGTGGGGTTCTGGAAACTCCCCAGTACTGACTTATAGCTAGGGAGAACTGGGTTCTATTGTCCACACAGCTGCCAGAATGTTATTTTAAAAATACAAATCTACCTGCCAATCCTTGCTTTAAAAGTAAACCTTTTGTCCCTCTTGTTGCCTGCAAGGTAACGTCTGGGCTTATAAGCATGTTACACCCACCCTCACATGTAGCCAAGAAGTGGCCACGGACTGCCCTGTGCTGCTGCCCGTTGATAAGACCTTCCTCTCATTGGCTTATTTCTGTTCCTCCTTTTAAAGTTCATTAAAAACAGATATACCCTTTGACCCAAGAATTTGACTTCTAGAATGCTCTCTACAGATATTCTCACTTGCTCACAAAGGGATGGATACCAAGATGTTCCTCTCAGCATTGTTTATCACAGCAGATGTCAAAGCTGTGCAGTGGCTCATGTCTATAATCCTAGCACTCTGGGAGTTTGAGGTTGCTGTGAGCTCTGACATCGCCATGGCACTCTAGCCTGGGGCAATAGAGTGAGACTCTGTCCAAAAAAACAGTAACAATAGCAATAATAATAATAATGATAGCAGAAGTTTGGGAACAACCTGCCGTGTGTGGACAGGGAGCTGCTCGAGTGAGTCACGGGTATCCTTCCATGCTCCTTCCATGCTGAGCAGGAGAAGTGAGTGGGGTCTCTGAGAACTCAGTGGGAAGAGTGGTGTCTGCTGTGGGAGAGGGAGTGTCAGGAGCAGGTGGCCATGTGTGCTCACACTTGCATGGCAGCCCTGCAGGATCCTGGGACCCAGACTGGCCAGAGGCTCACCATTTACCATACTTCCTCTATTCTTTGTGTGTTTGTTCCTTTAACATAGGTAAGTATTAATTTTTTGAAAACCTTGTTTAATGTAAAAAAAAAAAAATGTAGGCCTCAGTTAAGGTATTGGCTCCCAAGAAGCCTGTCTGACCCTGGTTTCCATCAGGGACCCTCACAGCTCCTGGGATGACTGGCCGAATGTCTTATTGCTAACTGGACATTGTGTCATCTGAGAGGCTCATGAGGCCAGGGAGCAGCCTGCATGTGTCTATAAATGCCCTGTTGACTGTTGGGTCCACCTGGTGGTGCCAATCCTAGAAGCCCTGAGATGGTGGCTGGTCAGGAATATGCAGAGTGCCCCATGCTTCCCAGGAGAGGGGTCTGGGTCCACTCCCATATCTGCCAGATGAGAGGGCTCGTGGCCACAGGAAGCTTCTCAGGATGCCCAGCTGTGGATGGGAGACCTTCCTGGCCATGAGAGCCATAGTCCCTGTGGGTCTGCTCAAGCAGATGAGTTGAGGAGGATAGGTGCGTCAGGGCAGGACAGGATGGGGATTTTTCTGAGTCATTCTGAGCAACAATAGAGGAAGCTGCAGTGGAGCAATCGCCACCACTCCTTGGTCTGTGGGTACTTTCCGTGACAAATCTAGTTGACCACATGCTCCAACCAAGCTCGCACTCAAGCCAGACTGTCCCTAGTGATACAGCATCTAAAGCAAAGGCTCAGAGCTTCTCTCATCAGCGACAGCAGGCCAGGGCCCATCCAGGCCACATTCACCCTCTGGAAGGCAGTGACATGATGCTGAGGAATCCCGTGGGCACAGCTACAGGAGAGAGAAGTTTGGCCCCCTGAGCCATGACCTTGTTTTCTGGGAAAGGAAGTAGACTAGGATCAGTGAGGGGTTTTAGGATAAAGCATGTTTTAGCTTCAGAAACTCTAGTGGCCCCATAGTTACTGAGTGGCTGTCCTGTGGCAGGCTGTCTCTCAGCCAGCCTGCATGGTAGGCAGTACCCTGACTTATGGGTGATAAACAAGACTCAGAGGAAGTAAGTGACTTACCCAGAAAACACAGCCAGTATGTGCCAGAGCGCGAGTTGGAACGTGGGTCTGTGGGCTGTGCCCCTGCCTGGTGAGGGCCTGGGAAGGAAGGTTCAGATGGAGTCTACGTGAGCCCCATAGGATGTGGAAGGGGAGGGCCCTCATTTGATCTCTCTCTGTACTGGTATCCTCTTGCTCAGGACAGGTACTGTTAGTAAGTGTTGGACTGGTTGAGACAAAATCGCAATCTCTGGTTTGAACATGAGGGCTCTAGAGAGGAACATGGAGCCAGCACAGGCTATGGGGTGGGGGAAGAACCTATATTTGCTTCCTGCCTATTGTGTGCCTGGAGCATTGGTGTGTCCTCAGCTGGTACTTCGGACAGTTAGTGAGGTTCAGAGAAAACGGAAGTGAGGCAAGGCGAGGTCACTTGCCAAAACTTACCTGGCAGCTGGATGGTGAAAGGCCCAGAGGTGGTTCCTTGTCCTGCCTCACTCCCCCCATGCCAGGCTGAAAGCAGAATTCCAGCACTTGGTGGTTCTTCTTTGCAAGGCATGCAGCCTTCTATTGTCCACCTCCAGCTCCCCTGAGGCCATGGTGCAGTGGAGAGTACCTGGGCTGGCCCTTGGGGGGCTGGCTTGAGTTCAGTCCTGCCTTGGTTGGGTCCCTGCAGCAGGCAGCTGGGGTTCTGTGCTGATGTGAAGTGCTGTCCCTGCCAGGCTGAGACGGGGCCTTGCTGTCTGTCGGAGGACTGGCTCTCTCACCAGGCTATCTGTGTGTGTACAGCAGGCGTCCTCAAACTTTTTAAACAGGGGGCCAATTCACTGTCCCTCAGACCGTTGGAGGGCTGGACTATAGTTTAAAAAAAAAAACTATGAACAAATTCCTATGCACACTGCACATACCTTATTTTGAAGTAAAAAACAAAACGGGATCAAA
>CAUYRH010080333.1:0-30297 GCA_963574655.1 Perodicticus potto | reverse complement strand
CCAGGCAATTGAAGCAGTATCAAAGACACACTACTGGACCTGATCAAATTAAAAAGCTTCTGTACATCCAAGAACACAGTAAGTTTAGCAAGCAGACAGCCCTTAGAATGGGAGAAAATATTTGCAGGTTATGCCTCTGACAAAGGTTTAATAACCAGACTCCACAGAGAACTCCAACGTATTAGCAAGAAAAGAACAAGTGATCCCATCTCAGGGTGGACAAAGGACTTGAAGAGAAACTTCTCTAAAGAAGACAGGTGCACAGCCTACAGACACATGAAAAAATGCTCACCATCCTTAATCATCAGAGAAATGCAAATCGAAACTACTTTGAGATATCACCTAACTCCAGTAAGATTAGCCCACATAACAAAATCCCAAAACCAGAGATGTTGGCGTGGATGTGGAGAAAAGGGAACACTTCTACACTGCTGGTGCGAATGCACACTAATATGTTCCTTTTGGAAGGATGTTTGGAGAATACTTAGAGATCTAAAAATTGACCTGCCATTTGATCCTATAATTCCTTTACTAGGTATATATCCAGAAGACCAAACATCACATTATAACAAAGACATCTGTACCAGAATGTTCATTGCAGCCCAATTCATAATTGCTAATTCATGGAAGAAACCCAAGTGCCCATCGATCCATGAATGGATTAATAAATTGTGGTTCATGTATACCATGGAATATTATGCATCCTTAAAGAAAGATGGAGTCTTTACCTCTTTCATGTTTACATGGATGGAGCTGGAACATATTCTTCTTACCAAAGTATCTCAAGAATGGAAGAAAAAGTATCCAATATACTCAGCCCTACTATGAACCTAATTTATAGCTGTCGTATGAAGGGTGTAACTCAACTATGGCACAAGAATATGGGGAAAGGGGCAAGGGCTAAATTTACTATATTCTTGGCTATACAGAAGCTTTTTAATTTGATCAGGTCCCAGTAGTGTATCTTTGATACTGCTTCAATTGCCTGGGGAGTCCTCCTCATAAAATATTCACCCAAGCCGATTGCTTCAAGAGTTTTCCCTGCACTTTCTTCTAGAATTTTTATAGTTTCATGTCTTAAGTTTAAGTCTTTAATCCAGTGAGAATCTATCTTAGTTAATGGTGAGAGGTGTGGGTTCAGTTTCAGCCTCTTACTGGTCGCCAGCCAGTTCACCCAGCACCATTTGTTAAGTAGAGAGTCTACAGCTATGATTTAATAATAAAGACAATAAAAATAAATAAATAAAAAATAAATAAAATAAAAAATAAAAATAAAGTATTCCCCCAGGCCAATTTCTTCATGTGTTTTCCCTGCATGCTCTTCTAGTATTTTTATAGTTTTATGTCTTAAGTTTAAATCTTTTATCAGTAAGAATCAATTTGTGTTAAGGGTGAAAGGTGAGGATCCAGTCTCTCTCTTCTATAGGTCTCCAGCCAGTTTACCCAGCACCATTTTTAAAATAGGAATCTTTTCTCCAATGAATGCTTTTGTAGGCTTATCAAAGATCAAATGATGATAAGTGGTTAGGTTCATTTCTTGGTTCTCTATTCTATTCCATATATTTACTCCTCTATTTTTGTGCCAGTACCATGCTTTTTTGATCATTATAGATTTAAAGTATAGCCTGAAGTCTGGTAACGTGATACCTCCTCATTTGTTTTTATTTTTGAGTAATGTGTTGGCTATTTGAGTTTTTTTTCTGATTTCATATAAAATGAAGTAGCTTTTTTTTTTAAGGTCTTAAAGTATGACAATGTTTAGCCCAAGGTTTTAAAGTACTACAAGAAGTTCCAAACAAAGGTATGTGTCTCACAATTTCCTAATTTATTATACAATTAATTTAAGTCTCATAGAAGAAAATGTAAGTTGTTCATTCCTGTGGTATTCATTTCTTTCATTTCCTGTCCCCCATAATATTTGATTTTCTCTGACATGTAAGCACCCTATGAACTACTTACCATAAATATTTGAAGAAAAGGTACCGCTCTATGTTAAGAATTGCAGCATTCCTTACTCTATTCTGTTTTCTGTGAATGGCTTGTTTTGCTATTTCTCAAGCGTTCTCTTCTTACTAGTACTTAGTTTCCTCACCCATCACGGCATTGTTTTACTAAGACTGCTTTACCCTTCCTGCAGCTTCTGACCTAGAAGACTTTGGTATCCTCTAAGGACATTTATATGCATGCCAAACCAAAACTTCTCATTAATGACACTGAGTTCATTGTGAATTGCATATATATTTGAGGTTTGGGGAGTGTCCTCTATCTGATTGCCTTCTGATTTCTGTATGGGTTGCTGAAAACAAGTTTTGTTTCATGTTCTTAACAGCAATAGCTGGGAAAACAGGTCAGTGTAAAGAATAGCAAACCAGTCTAGCTCTGTGTAGGAAATTATATATGATCCATTTTTCAAACAATAAGAGAAAAACAGAATCCCTGAGTATATGTACTTAACAAAGGTACTTATATTTAGACTTACATTTTTAGAATCAGTTTTAAAAAGAGCCCATCCTCTGCCTACAAAGATGAAATCTGTCAAAATCTGTCAACTACACTACTCAAATTTAGTGTTCATTTGCTCATATCTACATGTGGGCAGTGACTAATGCAGTGGATGTTTCCATCACTACAGAAAGATCTACTGAAGTGTCTAGAAGATTCTAGAAGGCTTACATGTTTCCATAAATAATTCAAAAAGCAAGTGAAAATGACTACTGGTGTTGGGGATGCTATTGGACTAGACTACGGAGAAGTCAGCCAAGAGCACTGCTAGTGACAAATGGAAATGGAGGAAGGACTTTAGCCTAAGAAAGCTAGGCATGATCGTGGCTCTTATCAGGCTTGGGTAGATACATAGAATAGTATAGAGAACCAGAAAGACAGACCTTAACCAAGAAGTAAATTATAGAAGAAAGCATGACATTCTCTAATTGCAAATTGGGTTAGGATAGTCTTTTACAACCTTCAGTCATCTTTATAATGGGTTAAATAATTTTATGTGAACTTATGAACAGTTTATTTATAACAAAGAAAAATATTATTGTCTGAATTTAAAAGTATGAGCAACATGGGCATTTGATAGCAATCTAAAAATAATTAAGGCAAGGTTCTAAGATTGTATTAGAAGGAATTAAATTGATTTTAAGCCATAATCTCTGACATAGTCAAAGGAAATGGGGTTCAGAATAGAATGGCCATTTTTCATGGGAAGACTGGTTAACTGCCAAAATCAGAGCTGTATACTGAGAGCTAAGTGTCTCTCCAATGAAACCACAGCTCCACTGAGCTGGGGCCCAGTGAGATCTAAACAGTGGTTACGTAGTCAATAACAGTCAAGGAGGAGGTCAGGAAAACATCCTGGAGAAGTCACTAGTCAGTATAAGATTCGATCTCTGAGAAGTGGGGCTTCCTGAGCCTGACAGCAGGCATCGCATATCTTTTAGCATATGGACTATTCCATGGCTTTCTTAGGACTGAAATGGTGGGGAAAAAGTCACTGATTCTCAGACTTCTTTACAAAGGAGTTCCATTCTGTTAGAACCATTGTGAATGGTTCTTCCTATAAGGAGAGGTAGAGATTATGGCCTAAAATAAATTTTTGTCCCTGAAATGAACATTACCCATATTTCCAGCTCCTTCTTTTCTGAGTCAGAATAGAAGCTAGAAGATTGTATTAGGGTCATTCTAACCTTCATTAACCTCGGTTACAAACTGAGATAAAAAGAAAGTTCATCTGTACCTCAAAGTCTGCAGATGAGTAAGTCTCAGTCTTTCCACTTGACCTTTTGTTGGCCCTACATTTGCCATGTTGCTACTAAAAAAATAATAAACAGGTCTCAGTGATCTCAAGTGAAAAGTGGGGGCTAGAGGATACAGATCTGCTTCTAAAGACTTTTTCCTATTTGAGAAACACCTTACCAGATTAGTAGATCTATTTGTGTTATTCTTAATTAGTCTAAAACACAAACACATAAAATTCTCTTCAATACATAAAAACTTGGATTTCAAATGAAACCCAAGAATTGAGTGAGATCCCTTATGCACTAGAAAGCATAATGAGAGGGTTCTTTTAGTTTGCTGAGGTATTTTTTTCTATTATACTGTACCCTTCAGAAGAAGGATGGAGTGTGATCAAGAAAAGATCAATTGTTTAGCTAGGATAAAAGTGTATGATATGTTTCAGGAAGTTTCATCTAAACTAGTAAAATATATATTTAATTTTTATTATAGAAACATATAAACATATACTGAAATAAAAAAATAGGAAAGTTTCATGTGCCTATCACCCAGGTTCAATAATTATCAACATGTTTGATCTTGCTTTATCTACAATCCTTCTCTCTCTATGCCTACTCTAAATGTCTTAGTTTGATACAAATACTAGAAATTATACCATTTCATGAGCATGCATCTCTGAAGCGTAGGACTTTTTTTTTTTTTTTCTTTAACATCACAAGCATCTAGTTTTAACTACAGAAAATACAGGGTAGCACATTAGAAGATGCCAAAAGAATATAATCAGCAAAATTCAGAATGTTGAAAATTCTACAGGATGGAAACTCAGCTTCTTTAACAAATAAATTGCAATGGATAAAATAGGATTAAGGAACAATCTATAAATTAAGGGACATTAATTAATGTCAAACATATATTAATTCTAACCGACAATTTTGAGACAGTTGGGGAAATTTGAACACTGGCTGTATATATATGGTGGTAGAAAGTGATATTAAGAAAATTATGGTTTTTTTTTGTTGTTGTTTCTTTTTTTTAAGGTAGGTGAGATGATAGATTTATGGTTATGGCAAGATGCTTTTATAATACTTAGTCATAAAAAACAAAAGTCAATTCTCATTTATCTGGACAAGTTGATAACCAGAATGACTCTTAACTCAGGAGGTTTAGATAACTTTACTGTGGAAATTTTTTATTTTCTAAATAATAAAAAAAGAAAACAATAGGTTTCTCTCACCTCTGCTCCATGAGAGGGACTCAGTTCCAATTCTCTTTGGAAGTACTCTAAACCTTTTTTTTAATCTTCTTAAGTAAAATCTTTCTTGTTACTCTGAAAGAAAAAAAAGAAAATAATAATGAAAAATAAAATAAAATGAGCAAGTCCCGAATTCTAAGGTAAACCTATTGAATCTTGATTTCTTCTATTTTGAGGAGTCTAATTGAGAGTTAAACAGCAGAGCAAGAAAGTCATTAGTTTATATGAGCATTTTTCAGACAAATATGTCTAGAAAACAATCCTGAGTTTAGCAGCACTTCTCCACTTTTATAATTTTTGCCTTGTTAAAAATAGATAAACCTCTTGTTTTTGCAAAGCTAGATCACATACCCTCCTCTTTGGCCATTGGAAAAGGCACAGAGAAGATTCCTTGGTCTTTTTTTTTTTTCCGAGATTTTCACACCATGCCATATATTTAAATAATAGGCTGAGAGGGGGAGTGATGAGTCTCTCAAGGAAATAAATATGGTACACTGATTAGAAGGCTCATTAAGAATAAAGTGCAGGAAGGGGGCTCTGAGAACAGACTCTTATCCTGGTATTTATTAGGACAAAGCACTCTTTTTAATGGGGCACCTGAAAAGCTCTCTGCTGAAATTATTATTAGGCATTAGTGCTTTTACTAACTTCTTGGGATCAGGTTTGCCCTTCTTTCTGCCTTGGTAAACAACACCCTTGTGTTGTGTCTGACAACACCCTTGTGTTCTAGGCTCCTGTGGCAAATATGCCCTTACCTTTCCTGACTTTGCTCAGGATTCCTGTGCTTCCACTTAGACTGGGAACTTGAAAATTGTACTTGTGAACTTGAAATTTCTCTCTTCATAGCAAATTGAAGGTTACCACCATACTTTTTTTCTGATCTCTTCCCCTGATTCCTTTTTTCTCTTCTCCATTTTACATATAATTTTCTAGCTCTCTTTTTCTCTCTTTCCCCTAAAGCAAGTTTTGGCAAACTTTCTTTATAGAATCAGATAATACAGTCAGTAAAAAGTTTAAGCTTTGTGGCTCATAGGCTATCATGTGCAGGTAGTGATGAAAAAGCAGACACAGAACATACATACATGAATGAGCATGGCTGTATTTCAATAAAATTTTAGTTATAAAAACAAGTGATGGGCCAGATTTGGCCCACAGCCGGTAGCATTCTGACTTGTGTTCTAGTGAGCTAATACAGAATTCCCATTGTACTTACAAAATTAAAGCAGTCATGTAGTATTCATAAAAATTTTTAACTTCATTCATATAATGACTCATCAGATAAGCTTCAGATATCTGCTATGTGCGAGGCTCAGGGCTAGGCACTGAGAATATGGAATCATAAATCCAAACAGCTTCCAGTCTTATAAGTAGTTGAATAGATGATAAAACAACTACAGTGCAATCTATTTAGTTCTACAATGGACATGTAGGTGTATGAGATCATGGGTTAAGAGGATGGAAGACAGCCTGAGACTTAAAGCGTTAAGAGGATTTTACCAGGCAGAGAGTATTTTGAGAGGAAACCACCCAGGAAAATGTACAGAGGTCCAGAGAAATACACCTGTCTCCGGGCCTTTGAGTATTTGAGTGTGACCATAGCATAAGTGTATGTGCAGGTGTTAAAGCAGAAGGCAGCAGAGATAGGAGAAGGGATGAGTTAGAGGAAGAGGAGGCTAAGCAGGAAGGAAAGTTTTGTGCTCTATGATAAAGTGCTAAGGTTTCATTTTTGGCTGGGCATGGTGGCTCACATCTGTAATCCTAGCACTCTGGGAAGCTGAAGTGGGAGGATCCTTTGAGCTTAGGGGTTGGAGACAAGCATGAGCAGCAGTAAGACCCTGTCTCTACTAAAAAATAGAAAAATTAGCCGGGCATGGTGGCAGGTGCCGGTAGTCTCAGCTATTCAGAGACTGAGGCAGGAGAATCATTCAAATCTAGGAATTTGATGTTGCTTTGAGCAAATCTTATACCATAGCACTATAGCCTGGGCAACAGAGTGAGACTGTCTCAAAAAAAAAAATCATTTTGTAAGACAAGGGGAGTCACTGAACAATTTTCAGCACAGGAATGCCATTTACCAGATAGTTTCTAAGAAACCATATGGGAAATGCAATCCATAATATCAAAAATAAGCAACAATTCACAGATCTTCTATCTAGAAAACCAGGAAAGCAACTTAAAATAGTCTGAATATTCTTCCTGTTCACATTCCATCAAAGCTCCCTTGGCCAAGTGTGTTAGTGATGGATGTTAAATGTTTGTTACAAGAGGAGGAGAATATTAGGGCCAATAATTCCAAGAAATGTAGTGAATGGTTCCTTCTGAGTAAAATTTGAGGGCTGCTAGGAATCCCCTTGTCCTGAAATACCAGATGCATTCTGCTCCTGTAGTATCTAAAATACCACAACTGGAGATTCGATTCCTTTGGGTTGAACACTGCCCTCTCTAGGCAAGACATTTTAATATGCAAATACTCCCAGGAAAAACTATGTATTATGTTAATCATGACCTAGTGTGGATAAGGACATATGTCTGAGAGCGACTCAGAAGAATACAGAGGCCGGGAAAGAAATCAGGAGGAGGAGTTTAAAATAAGGGAAGGGCTTATTTTAAAGGACCAGGGGTGGAGAGGTCAGAGGACAAAAACAAACTACCTGCTTCTCCGTACTGCCGAGGGTAACGCTGAGCACGAGAAGGTGGACAAGGACAGGCATAAAATAGCAACTGATTAATAAACATGAGCAGGAGAAGTGTGTATTTTTCAGACTCGATGAAATTTTTACTGCCTGCCAATTTGTAAAGCTGTCTTGGAGTGTTCAGTGTGTGAGAGGCAGACACGGGAAAGGGGAGGGAGACAATTAGTAGGGTAAAGATGCTTCAGACAGGAATGGGCTGTAAGTGACAACTGAATGAACCCCCCTCCCTCACTTCTGGCAGCTCTTATTCTTCTCCCAACAAGCTTCTGCTTGCTCCTTTGTCTTCTAACTGTAAAACTAAAGTGCTTGGGCGAATAAACAAGAACTCTCTTTCTCAAGGACAGACAGCACCCATTCCTGTGGGCTTGATGTCTATCTCTGTGTGGGGCCATTGATTTGAAGCTGGTGAGAGATGTGAGGGCACTTTGCCTTGTGGATGACAAAACAGCCCAGTCTATAATTGTAGCCTGAAACTCGGCAGAAGTCATCCCTCTACTTCTGGCATCATCGTGTGAACCAAAGGAAGACACTTCAGATTCCTACCCTGCAAAAAGACTTGAAATTAACCTTCAGACTTTCTTGATTGATTCATTCCTGCATTAAATGTTTAACTGTGTTGATTGCAGCCCCACTCTGTGTGAGGGCCCTGATCAGGTGCTAAGAGACATGGGTGACTGACTATAGCACCAAATAGGTGCACAAGAGTGTTGCACAAGTATTCCAAATAATATGAAACCAAGGTTATTGTCTGAATATAACAAGATAAAAATAATTGTTGAAATTCCTTAACTGTAGAAACAACTCAAGGGATTGTAGAAGTTTGAAAGAAGAGTTTATGTAATAACTTAATGTGCCCATCAAGATGATTTGAGATAATATGAGCAAGTCTTATTGGAATGTGAGGTAATTAAAGAAATTGAAACCAGGGCAAGCTACATGGTTGTGTGCTTCAATGTAAAATGAAAATGCAGGACGTTTTGTTCAAAGAGCAGGAAAGAAAAGGCCATTGTACTTCGTAGTGCTCTTAAAGATAGTGAAATGTATGATGTATTTCTGTATTCCTTGGGTTCTCTCTTGACCTATATTTCCCTTCCCTTCCCTTCCCTTTCCTTTTTCTTTTTTGCATTTAATGTTGCATTTCTTGGGCACAGAGACACATGCTGGGTGAGTGCACATACTCACATATACTCAGGGCCATGACCTATGATTCAGCATCTAAGAGTGAAAGGCTCACTCGCTGCCAGGTTCTGTGTCCCACTGGCCACCTCACAAATGTGCCCTGCTGCAACTGGTGTTGGGAAGTTAATGTCCCCTTTTCATGAGATTGACACACCAACCATAGCTGACCTCAGCAAAGAATTGCATCCTCTTTGTAGGGATAGGTTGTACTTGGATGTACTTAGACCCATTAAGTCAGCTGCCTAAAGCACATGGCAGCCACCATGTCCTCTTCTGGAATGTCACAGAGGACATGCACTAAACTGTACCTCTCCCTGCATGCTGACACTAAGGCCCCAGCTGGAGTCAAAGCAGAGTTGTTGGGAGCAGAACACGAGGGACTGGCTGGGTGGGGCTCTTTGTGCCAGAAAATGAGGAATAGAAGCAGACCCTGACCATTGCAAAGGTCAGGGAGGCATAGGCCAGGTGGGAGAGAGTGGGCTGGCCTTGGAGTCAGCAGGAGGCTGGACTTCAAGTGAGTGAAGCCTCTAAGTCTAGGGCCTGCTCCATTGTCCCACTGGACTTCATTTACAAAGCACAAATGCAAAGCCAACATTATTAAGAATTTCAATTGATGAGTGCAGAGCATGAAGGGTCAATACAGACCCTTCTGAATGTGGGACTCTGTGAAACTGCCTGCGAGGCCTCTGTGGAGCTGACTATAATTGAAACCTGTTTGATTTTTTTTTTCCTGTGGTTTTTGGCCAGGGCTGGGTTTGAATCCACCACCTCTGGCATATGGGGCTGGCACCCTACTCCTCTGAGCCACAGGTACTGCCCCCTGTTTGATTTTTTCATATCCAGTCTTGGAAAGAGATTAATTGAGGAGAGTGGATTCTAAGACACCTAGAAGGGGGCGTTGAAGAGCAAGCATAGGCAGTGGGCATTCAGCATGGTTTGGGGGACAGTGAGCTGGAGTTTAGGTCACTAGAGAGGTGGAATCAGTTTGGGAGCAAGGGTGTTTCATCCTACTTTATAAAGGCTGGGTGAAACAGTCCTCTTCCTACAATGGCACTTTCCTCTGATTACACAATCATTTTAGAAGAAACCACTAATTGTCGCTACATATTCATTCTCTTCTTCCTTGATAGTAATAGTATTTCCACAGGGATATGTGCAGACTTTTGCATATACCGAGGGCCCTGGGGGAGCATAGTCATCCAGAATAAAGGTGACTTCTTTAACCTTCTTGCAACTATCAAGGATCATGTGACTCAGCTATGGTCATCAGAATAGAAATAGAAAATTTCATTTTCAGCTTCTGGGCACATAAAACTGTGTGCACTGCATGTGTTCTTTTTTCCTACCCTTCTTCCCTCACACTGCCAGGGATGTGCAAGTTCTGCCATCTTCTTGAACCAGGAGAATATGGGCCATACATAGAAGCAGCAAAGTGGTATGTTTCACTCCACAGGATTTTGTGGCACAATGCTTCAGTTCCAGGACTAAACTGCAAGCGTGGTGACAGCATACATTTTATATAGAAAAGAAATGATCTTGCTTAGCCTTTATAATACATTATCCTCAACCCAACTTAATCCTAACTAATGTTCCAATCAAATTCATCTGGCTTTGCTCATATTTGAGATGGAAGATATGATTATGTCATTAATAATAAAAGTGTACCTGTTCTAAGTTAGTAAGTTAGGGAGTCATATTATGTTGATGCCTTTTATGAATTTTGTTCGTCTGAATTAGTATCTCTGAATTCATCCATTTTGACTATTTGAAAAAATTTTATTTCTAGTACTAAAAAGCAGAGATCTTGGTGAACTCACTAAGAAATCTTCATCCTGTGAAACTGAGTTATGTGGTTGCTGACCCCCCTGCCTCAACTCACTCTGCCTTTTGGGGTGGGTATAGACATGATATAGCACACATGCTCTGTCAGGGCAGATAAAAGAGACGTCACTGAAGCTGGTTCTTTTAAGATAAGTAGTATTAAAAGAAACAGAATATGGTAAAAAAAAATATGCAAAATTTCTACACAGCAAGGTCTCAATAAGCAAAGGTAAATTTAACTAGACAAATATTTATTCAATATCTACATTACCTACTTGTACCAAGCTTCTATTCAAGCCTACCAATATACATCATTTGGTGATATATCCCCAAATGAGCAAAACAAAGACCTTGATCTCTAATATAAACTAGTTGGGAGAAACAGGCAATAAAGACTAAAAATATGGAAAAAATAATGCATAATTAACTAACAAGTTATGTGTTTTGTACTATGTACAAAAGGAAAAAGAGAAGTATCAAATGGAATAGGTATCCCATCCAAATTTCCTGACCAGGACATTGTGTCCATGCCGCCAGTTGCTCTGAGCACTGATTGGTTCTGCCCTTCTCTAGAGCACTGTTTGCAACCAATGGCCTGTTTGCCTTGCCTTGATATGCCTATGAGGCTATGAATTCCCTCACCTAAGGATTAGAGTTTGGCCCACAGGCGATATTGCCTGATACAGAGTATCACTGATCCCAAAGTGGGACAACTCTGTGGTGCCACTTATACTCCAGATTAGGCCTTCCAAAGAATCAGGGCAGCAGTGTGCTTTTGTTGAACCACTTCTTTGCCTGGTTTCTTCCTCACCCTATCCTGATTCTCTTCCTCCTACAAGTTTCACTTGAAAACACTCTCTATTAAATTACTTGCACAGGAACTTCTGACTCAGATTCATCTTCTAAGGAGACTGAGCTAAGACACAGTGAAACCAGAATTTTATGTGCTTATGGTGGGTTTGGAGTTATGTTGCAGGATTAAATAGGATAGACCAAATGGGCCTCATCAAGAAAAAAAAAACTTGATCAAAGAACGGAAGAAAAGGAGAGAAATAGCCGAAAGGAGAAGCAGTCTAGGCAGAGGACACAATTAGAGCAAAGACCCTGTGTTAGATATAATATTACTGTCCCCATATCTTTATCTTTGTTGGTAAATAGATGGCAAATGGGCATTCGGGTTACAGATGGACTAGGGTAGGGAACTCAGCTAATTTAAGATAAGGAAATTATCTTGGATTATCCAGGTGGTGCCAATGTCATCACAAGGGTCCTTAAAAGTAGAAGAGAGAGATAGAAGAGGAGAGCAGAGAAAAATATGACTGTGGAAGAAAGGCACGTGTGTAATATTGCTGGCTTGGAAGACAGAGGAAGGGGATGTGAGCCAAGGAATGGAGGTGGCCTCTATAAACAAGAAAAGGCAAGAACACACGTTCTTTCCTATAGTCTCCACAAGAGAACACCTTGATTTTGGCCCAGTGAGACCAATGTTGGACTTCTGACCTACAGAATTTTAAAGCAACAGATTCGTGTGATTTTCAGCCACTAACTCTATGGTAATTTGTTTTGGTGGCTGCCACAGAACATGTATAAAGGCCCTGAGGCAGTAACATGTCTAATATGTGAGATGATGGGTAAAGAGGCTACCATGGCTTGAAGGGAAGGTGGGGGCGGGAGAGGCAGTAGAAGAGAAGGTCAAAGGGGTATGATGAGCCAGTTGTGTAGGGCTTTGTGGGTTATTACAATGCGAGAAGATTTTACTGTGAGTAAGTGAAGAACTACTTCAGGATTTTGATAGCTGGACTGTCAAACACTATACTTTCCACTCAATTTTTCTATAAATATAAAAAGGCTTTAAAAATAAAGATAATTATTTTAAAATGTAGAACTGAGTATAATTCACCATAAGACTATTTTAAACCAAATTTTTTCTGCATTTACTATAGCAAACAGGACAGAGCCAGACTTATATTGATCATCAGCAGTGAGTTGAATATATGTTAAATTCAAAGTTGTTTCCTTTAGACAAAAGGAAGCAATCAACAGAGTAAGGAGGCAGCCTACAGAATGGGAGAAAATATTTGAAAACTATTTATTGGACAAAATACTAAAATTGAAACTATACATGGAACTCAAACAACTCAACAGCCAAAAAAAAAAAAAAAACCAGTTAAAAAGTGAGCAAGGATCTAAATAGACATTTTTCAGAAGAAGATATACAAATTACCCACAGACATATGAAAAAATATACTCAACATCACTGATCATCAGGGAAATACAAATCAAAACCACAATGAGATATCATCTCATCGCAGTTGGAATGGCTATCATCAAAAAGTACAGATATCTTTAAGGATGCAGAGAAACTGGAACTCTTTATTTTGTTGGAAGGTAAGTTAGTACAGCCATTATGGAAAACAGTATGGAGGTTCCTCAAAAATATTAAAAATAGAACTACCATATAACAGTATTGCATGTGTTTACTAATATGTGGGAGCTAAAGCAGTTGGAGGTAGACAAAACAAAATAATGGTTACCAGAAGCAGGGAAGGGTATGTGTGGTGGAAGGTGAAAGAGGATGAATGAAGGTTGGTAAATGGGTACAAACATACAGTTAGATTAAAAATAAAGTTCTAATATTTGATAGAACAGTAGGGTTACTATAGTTAACAATATGTTGTATATCTCAAAATAGCTAGAAAAGAAAAGGGTTTGAAAAATTCCCAACACTAAGAAATGATAAAAGCTCAAGGTGCTGGATATCCTGAATACCCTGATTTGATCATTATACATTATATGCACATATCAAATGTCTGATATGTCCCATAATGATGTACAAATATTATGTGTCAATAAAAGAATCTTAAAAATGTATAGCCTTCTCCACCAAAACCAATCATAGCAACAAAATATTATAACATCAATTAAAAAAAAAGTAAATAGGATTATATAGTACAGAAAATAGATAAGTAAAAGATTTTTCTTTTTTAAGTAAAAGATTTTTTAATCAATTTTTGAGTTATAGGGCCTACACATTTATTTTATGGTATCCAAGTAGAAAAAGGACACAATTTTAATGTTTGAGGAAGGACTAACAAGGGATGCAATGAGCCTGGACAAAGAAAATGTATCCAGTGCTTGCTCTCACCATCCCAGAAAAAGGTATTTTCCATACCTTCTTCACAGCCTGTCTCTAGTAACTTATAAGCCATATACCTGGATAATAAGAATTTCCCCTAGTCCTATTTAAAAAAGACCTAACGTGTCCTTGACTGGGAATTTGATGGAATATTGATCTGCTTCTCTAGGTATTTAGGAGAAATAAACAAAATCCACAAAATCCCTGGTTTAAAAAAAAAAAAAAGGTTGGGCTGGGCTCACACTTCTAATTCTAGCATTTTGGGAGGTTGAGGCAGGTGGCGCCTGAGCTCAGAAGCTGGAGACCAGTCTGAGCATGAGAAATACCCCATCTCTAAAAAATAGTTGAGTATTATGGCAAGTGCCTGTAGTCCTAGCTACTTGGGAAGCAGAGGCAAGAGGATTATTTGAGCCCAAGAGTTTGAGGTTGCTGTGAGCTATGACAACACAGAACTCTACAGAGGGCAACAAAGTAAGACTCCATCTCAAACAAAACAAACCAAAAAAAAAAAAAAAGAAAAGAAAAAGAAAAAAGACCTAACAAGGCCATGTGATTATCAAAATTTCCAAGTCCTTAGTGAAGGGCATCAACCTTACCAAATACTATACCCAATACTGTATGTGCCTCTTTCCTTACTGAGGTTCTAATGATGATATAGTTTTACATGAATGATGAAGCTAGTTTAAACATCTGCCATAATAATCCCTGTAGATACTAAATTTTGTGAAATTCTCATCTGGCTTAAAAATAGAAATAACAACCTGGTACTGGTAAGTGGACTTATGATTTATAGAAATATTGTAATTGCAGACCTTAAGTCACTGGAGAATATTAATAAGCTTATAGTGAATAAAGTTATTTTAACTAGTCAAATAGTTTTAGGTACAATTCACTTGTTCTTTGATAAAATTGTTAGAAAATATTTTCTCAAGTGTTTGGCTTTTATACAGAAGTCATTATATTTCAAAAATTAAATGGAGGAGATTATAAATAAATTAATAGTGGCATCAGATGCATATTAAGTTATCTCTACTGTCCATACACACAAGCACATTAGCTCAGACTCATCATTCAATTAATTGCCTTTTGCTGCAGTGAGCTTTTAATCTTGGAAATGTAATGATCATACACACAGAAAACCAGATAAGCTGTTTGGGCCACATTTTAGAAATGAGAAATCAGGTTTTTGTAGCTGATGCACACAGGGGCTCTGTTTCAGTGACCAGAAGATTGTTTTTCTACTAAATCCTTTTAACTATTGCCATGTTATAAGGGAACACAGTGGTGAGGCCAGAAAGAGAAACTTTGTATTGATCGGAAACATACATAATTCCTTGTTTGTTTGTTTCTATTAGATTAAAAAACCATTAGGATGAAGGAGAAGATGAAAGTCCATCATTTACTCCTGCTAAGAATTTCTTGTTTTCCAAAGTGCTTTAGAAAAGTGACTTGCCCATTCTCCATTATGATCAGATAAGGAAATATCTCATATTGTCTGAGAATCCTTATTTCTGTCTCATCTAATTGCATCAAGCTGTTTCTTAGTCCATCTATTCTTTTCTGATTATTGGAGGTAGAGAGTAGTCTTACACCAATGTCTAAGTGAGAATTGCATTGTTGTCAAAGATTCATTTATTTATTTTATTTTATTTTTAGAGACAGAATCTCACTTTGTTGCCCTTGGTAGAGTGCTGTGGCATCACAGCTCACAGTAACCTCCAGCTCTTGGGCTTAGGCAATTCTCATGCCTCAGCCTCCCGAGTAGCTGGGACTACAGGTGCCCACCACAACACCTGGCTATTTTTTGTTGCAGTTTGGCTAGGGCTGGGTTTAAACCCGCCACCCTCGGTATATGGGGCTGGCACCCTACTCACTGAGCCACAGGCGCTGCCTAAAGATTTATTTTTTATAAATAATAAATATTCACATTTCTTGGTCATAGCCCAATAACATTTTTTAGGTTTTGAATAATTATTTTTGTGATATGCTTTATGTTGGTTCTCAAAGTTTTCTGTATTTTTCTATATTTTGCTATTCAAATTAGACTTCTGTTTAGGGAGACAATAAAAACCTAGTTCTAATTTATTGCATATAGTATTTCTAAATAATGGAGGTACATTTCATACAGTGGCTGAATGGATAGAAAGTAAGAGCCAACTCTATGTTCTCTGCAAGAAACAGATTTTGCCTATCAAGACACACAGACTGAAAAGTAAAGGGATGGAAAAAGATATTCCACACAGATGGAAACCAAAACAGAGAAGGAGCAATTATACTTTTATTGGATAAAATAGATTACAATATAAAAACCATAAAAAGAGACAAAGAAGGTCATTATTTATTTTTTATTTCAAAATATTAAGGGCATTTATATGTTTTTGACACATGGCTTAAATCAGGGCTAAAATGTACCCATCAGCCAAAAAAGTGTCCATTGTATCCATTAAGTGGGGTTTTGCCTGTCCCCTTCCCTTCCTCCCCTCTGCATGTTTTCCAATTACTTCTACTTTCCTCCATGGACTGTGTGCCCATTAGTTAGTTCTAGTATATTAGATAGAACATGTGGTATTCCTTGAGAAGCTTCCTTTAGGATAGTGGTTTCCAGTTTCTTCCAAATTGCTGTAAAAGTCATTAATTTATCCTTTTTTAAAATGGTGTAGCATTCCTTGTCATAGTTGAGTAGTATTGCATTATATATGTAAATATATATCACATTTATATATATATATATATATCACATTTTGATAATCCACTCATTAATTGATGGGCACGTAGGTTGGTTCTACATCTTTGCTGTTGTGAATTGTGCTACAATAAACATTCAAGTGCAAGTATCTTTTTAATAAAATGACTTCTTTTTCATTGGGTAGATAACCAGTAGCTGGATTGCTAGATAAAATGGTAGGTCTATTTCTAGTTTTCTGAGAACTCTCCATATTGTTTTCCACGGAGGTTGCACTAATTTACAGTACCACCAATAGATTTCCTTTCCTTCTGCATCTGTGCAAGAATCTATTGTTTTTGGACTTTTTAATAAAAACCATTCAAATATGAGTAGGGTGATCTCTCATTGTGGTTTTAATTTTCTTCCTGATGATTGATGATGTTAAGCATTTTTTGATAAGTTTGTGGGCCATTTGTCTATCTTCTTTTGAAAAACTTCTGTTCATGAATTTTGTCCACTTTCAGATGGAATTGTTAATATTTTCTTGCTGATATTTTGGATTCTTTGTAGATTCTTGTTACTAGCCCTTTCTCAACTGTGTAGTTTGCAAATATTTTCTGCCATTCTACAGGTTGTCTGTTTGCTCTGTTGATTATTGTCTAAGCTGTGCAGAAGATTTTTAATTTAATCAATTCCCATTTATTTATTTTTTGTTGCTGCTGTAATTGTCATTGTGGTCTTACTAGATAATTCTTTTCCTAGTCTGATCTCTAGAAGAGTTTCTCTTATATTTTCTTCTAGAATTCTTATGGTTTCATGACTTAAGTCTCTTACCCCCTGTGAATTAATTACTGTGAGTGACAAGAGATAGGGGTCCTGTTTCACTTTCCTGTATGTGGCTACCCAATTTTCTCAGCACCCTTTATTGACTAGGCTAGGGCTTCTTTTCCCCAGTGTAGATTGTTGGTCTGCCTTATCAAAGATCAGCTGCCTTTAGCTAGATGGTTTTACATCTGGTTTTTCATTCTGTTCCATTAGTCTATGCCTCTATTTTTGTACCTATACTATGTTATTTTGGTTACTATAGCTTTGTGGTATAGTTTGAAGTCTGGTAATGTAATGCATCCAGCTCTGTTCTTTTTGCTTAGGATTGCTTTGGCTATTTAGTCTATTTTCTGGTTCCACATAAAATGTAGAATTATTTTTTTAGATCTGTAAAATATGCCATTGTATTTTGGTGGGGACTGCATTGAATCTGTAAATCATTTTGGGTAGTATGGACATTTTAACAATGTTGATTCTACCAATCCATGAGTGTGATATGTTTCCCCATTTTTTATATCACCTGCAATGTCTTTCTTCAGTGTTTTGTAGTTCTCTGTCAGTGTTTTATAGTGTTCTTTCACATCCTCAGTTAAGTATATTCCTGGGTATTTTATTTTCTTTGTAGCTATTGTGAATAGGTTTGAACCTTTGATTTGACTTTCATCTCGACTGTTATTGGTATGTAGAAATGCCCCTGATTTGTGTATGTATTGATTTTGTGACCTGAGGCTTTGCTGAACTTATCAATTCCAAGAGTCCCTTGTTGGAGACTTTGGGATTATCTAGATACAAGATCATATCATCAGCAAAGATAAATAGTTTATCCTACTTTTTCCCAATGTGGATAGCTTTTATTTCTTTCCTTTGCCTGATTTCTTGGGCTAGATCTTCCAGCATTATGTTGAAAATAAGTGGTGGCAGTGAGCAGCCTTATCTATGCCAGTTCTTAATGAGAATGCTTTCAATTTTCCCCCATTCAATATGGTGTTGGCTGTGGGTTTGTCATCTGTGGCTTTTATTATTTTGAGGTAGGTTCTTTCTATGCCTCATTCACTGAGAGTTTTTATCATAAAAGGGTGCTGATTTTGTCAAATGATTTTTTTTGCATCTATATGAGATGATCATGTGGTCTTCATTTTTGCTTTTATGTGGAGAAACACATTTATTCATATATATATGAATTTATTTATGTATGTTGAACCATCTTTACATCCCTGGAATGAAGTTCACTTGACCATCGTGGATCTTTTTTTGGTATTTTGTTGAATTTTGTTTGCTTGTATTTTATTGAGGATTTTTGCATCTCTGTTCATGAAGGATATTCAACTGTAGTTATTTTATTGTTGCTTTTGTTATGCCCTTACCTGTCTTTGATATCAAGGTCATACTGATTTTGTAGAAGGAGTTGGGGACAATTCTCACTTTCTCAATGTTATAAAATAACTTCTGCAGTATGAATATGATTTCTTTTTAAAATTTTTTTTGTGTTTAATATTTATTAAATGTATGACCAAGTTTAACCAAAGGCTCAATAATTTGAACTTTATCCCAATAAATGAGAAATTATATAATGTAATACAATTTTTTTTAATTAAGTCAAATACACATCAATCATGAATACATTTATGCATATGTGGGGTACAATGTGTTGATTTTTTTTTTATACAATCTGACGTGGTTACATCAAACCAACCAACATAGCTTTCACCTCATTTACTTGATTATTGTGTTAAGATATTTATGTTCTACACTTGACAGATTTGACTTGTACTCTTGCAATATGCTCCATAGGTGTGGCCCCACCTTTTACCCTCCTTCTATCAAACGAAATATGATTTCTTTTTGGGGCTGATAGGATTTGGCTGTAAATCCATCTTGTCAAGAGCTTGTTGTAGTTGTTATTGGAAGACTTTTTATTATTGCTTCAATCTCACTCCTTATTATTAGTCTGTTCAGGACTTTGATTTCTTCCTAGTTGAGTCTTAGAAGGTTATGTGTTTCCAAGAGTTTGTCTATTTCCTCTACATTTTCTATTTATGTGCATAGAGATTTTCATAGTAATAATAGATAATGTTTTTAATTTATGTGCTATCAGACGTAATATCTCCTTTTTCATTACTGATTGAACTTATTTGGGTCCTTTTTGTTCTATTTCTGGTTAATCTAGCAAGAGGTCTATCAATCGTGTTTATCATTCCAAAGAACCAACCTTTGTTTCACTGAACTTTTGTATTTTTGTTTTCTTTTGTTTTTCATCTCATTTAGTTCTGTTCTGACCTTTGTTTCTTTCTGATGACTTTGGACTTGCTCTTCCTTTTCTAGTTCCCTGAGATATGATGTCAGGTTGTTAATTTTAGATCTTTCTGACTTTTGGATGTGGGCATTTAAGGCTATGAATTTTCCCCTGAGGAAGGCTTTTGCTGAGTCCCATAGATTTTGCTAGCTTATGTTTCCCTTGTCATTCAGGTCAAGGAATCTTTTCATTTCTGTATCAACTTCATTATTGGTCAAATAATTGTCCAGTAGCAGGTTGCTTAATTTTCATGACTTTGTACAGAATTTACTGTCACTCTTAGAATTGATTTCTAGTTTTAATGCACTATGATCTATTGAAGATACATCATATGCTTTTAATTTTTTAAAATTTGTTGAGACATGTTTTGTGGCCTAAGGTATGATCAGTCATGGAGAATGTCTCATGTGCTGATGAGAACATATAGTCAACAGTTTGGGGGTTGAATGTTCTATAAATATCTGTTAGGTTTATTTGTTCTACAGTCCTGTTTAAGTTCAGTTTTGTGTTTTTTTTCTTTTCTGCCTTGAGTGGCTGGTATCTATTGTGCTAATTCCTGTATAATGCATTTCTGAGTGTTTCCTGCAAGGCAAGTCTGGTCAACAAATTCCCTCAGTGTTTACTTATTTAGAAAATATTTAATTTATCCATCCACTGTGAAATTTAATTTTGCAGGGTATAAGGAATACAGTTTTTCTCTTTAAGAAGACTGAAGATGAGGCCCTACTCCCTTTTGGCTCATAAGGTTTTCACAGAGTAGTCTGCTATTAGCCTGATGGGTTTTCCCTTGTTAGTCAGTCCTTGCTTACACATACCTGCAGTTTTTCTCTTTCATTCTGACTTTGGCCAGCTGATAACTATGTGTCTTGGAGTTATCCTATTTGTTAGTGTTAGATGACCATCTTATATCTGGATACTAGTGAACTTTTCCTCTATAATTCCCTCAAATAGATTTTCCATACTTTTAGGTCTTTCTTCTTCTCTGGTCATAATATATTAATAAACAGGTCAATACAACACAATGATATGAAAATTCTAAATATATACACACTCAACAATGTAGTACCCAAATACTCATGTACATGTATAAAGCAAATGTTATCAAAGCTAAAGAGAAATATATACCTAAATACAGTAATGACTGGAGACCTCAATAGTCCAGTTTTAGCCCTGGACAGATTATATAGACCGAAAATCAAGAAAGAAACAATGGACTTAATCTGCACTATAAACCAAATGAACATAATAGGTATTTACAGAGCATTTCATTCAATAGGTGCAGAATACACATTCTTCTCCTAATCTCATGGATCATTCTCAAGGTTAGACCATATGTTGAGCCATAAAACAAGTCTTTAAAAATGAAAAAATATTGAAACTACACTAAGTATTTTTCTCTAAGAATAATGAATTAAAACAAGAAATTAATAACAAGAGGAACAGTGGAAAATACACAAACCCATGGAAATTAAATGATATGCTTCTGAATAACCAGTGGGTCAATGAAAAGATTAAGAAAAAACTTAAAAAATGTTTTGAAATGAAGGAAAACACAACGTATTAAAAAAAATGGGATACAGAGAAAGCAGTAATAAGAGGAAAGTTTACACAAGCAAATGCCTACATCAGAAAAGTAGAAAGTCTTCAAATAAACATGTCAAAGAACTAGAAACACACAATCATATCAAACCCCAAATTAATAGAAGGAAGGAAAAAACAAAGATTAGAGAAAAAGTAAATAAAATTGAAACAATAAAAAACAAACTATCAATGAAATGAAAAGTTAGTTTATTGAAAACGTAAATAATATTGACATATCAGAGTAAGAGAAAAAGAGAGCAGACCCAAATAATTACAATCAGAAGTAAAAAAGGAGATACTACAACTGATATGGCAGAAATTCAAAGAAACTTAGAGGCTACTATGAGCAACTAAATGCCAATAAATTGGAATGCCTAAAAGATGGACAATTACTATACACATATAACCTATGAAAACTGAAACAGGAATACATTCCAAACTGAATAAACCAATAACAAGCAATGACATAAACTCAGTAAGCATTTCTCATCAAAGAAAAGCTCAGGATCTGATGGCTACCATTGAATTTTACTAAGCATTCTTTACTAAGGAAGAACTAATACCAATCCCACATAAAACTATTCCCAAAAGTAAGAAGAGAGTATTCCCAAACTCATTCTACAAGGCTTGTATCACTCTGATGTCAAAACCTGAAGAAGACACGACAAAAAAGAAAACTCTCTCTGATGAATGTAGATGCACAAATCTTTGACAAAATACTAGCCAACTGAATTCAACAATGCATCAAAAAGTGTATTCATCATGATCAAATGGGATTCATCTCAGGGATGCAAGGATGGTTCAACATACATGTTCAATCAGTGCGATATATCATATCAAAAGAATGCAGGACAAAAACCATAAGGTCATTTCAGATTTAATGCAATCCTCACCAAAATAGTAATGGAATTCTTCAAAGAAATAGAAAAAAATAATTCTAAAAGGTATATGGCACTACAAAAGACTCAGAATGGCCAAAGCTACCCTGAGCACAAAGAACAAAACTAGAGAATTACATTACTTTATTTCAAATTATATTACAGAATTGTGGAAACCAAAGGAGCATGAAAGAATTGGTGTGTTCTTATGGTTTCTGGAGCCCCTACCTACACTAATGATATTTCGTGCTCATTGATCATTTCCCTCCTGTTTTTGTCCCTTGGTTTTATGTACATTAATTTAATACATTATTAGAAGACATTTAGAATCATTGCTTTCAGTTAATCTCATGTAATGTGAACAATTTCCCATTTATAATTATGAAATTCAGTGGTTTAGCTCCTTATTTCGATATTAAATCTTTGTGGAAAATATGAATGTAACCCCCAAATTTTGTCATGTCATATTTAGATGTTAGATGTTGCTTATTAGAAGCAACCATAAAATATATAGATGTATCTCCTGCTCTTTTTATCTTCTTCAGTCAATGAATAATTATTGAAGGCAGAGATCAAGATGAACATTGTCTTTACCTTTATCAGATGTCTCACTAAGAACTATACTGAAATATAACCTTGCAATTTGGGTCATATTGCAGAAATAAAAATTTCACAATGTAAAGAGAAGCTTGGTAAATCTTAGAAGAATTACTTTTTAAGGAGATATGTAGAAACTAGTTTTTATAAATTTGTCTTAATGTTCCAAACAGATAGAAAGCACAGTGCAGAACATCAGAACTTAACACCTTGGGTTTTCTCCTGATGGCTCTAGCTGTCTTCTAGGTTCATAGTTTACCTTGGCTTCACATAATGTAATTCGTAAGGCAGTGATTTTTTTTTTAAGTTTTTACAATAACCTTTATTTTTTTTAAGTTAATATATGCAGTATAGGAAACTGAAAAACACAAGAAGCAAAGAACAAAGTCATCCACAATCCCAAGCAGTTTACCCACTGAAGTGTGAAAATCCAGTGAAGGCTATGAATTCTCATCTCAGGAAAAACAATGACCTTAAAACTTCAGGAAATTCCTGTGCTTTCTAGAACCCATTTATAAAGACTGGGATAAGAATTTTTGACAGCTAAGGATCTTTCTACTTAACTCACTTTCACACCATTCCAATGGAAGGTATAGGATGTCTCACGTGGGTCACATTCCAAAGTGAGGCTTCAGGGACCAAATGGGGCATCAAAAGGAGAGATAGAATCTGGAAGAAATCAACAAATTCCATTTTATCTTTCTTAGGTAACAGTGGAAGGGCAGATGAAAGGTGGAAGAACCGGCGGTGCCTGTGGCTTATCAAGTAGGGCACCGGCCTCATATACCGAAGGTGGTGGGTTCAAACCCGGCCTCCGCCGAACTGCAAAAAAAAAAAAAAAAAAAAGAAAGGTGGAAGAACCAAAGAGGACCATAATGGGGCCCAACAGAATGTGTTACACAGCTAGAAATCCAGGCTTTTCTGAGTCTAAGCTTTGAGCTTAGGCTAGAAGAAAAATTCAAAGGGCCTTTGAGACTCAGCTTATTCCAGTTGGCCCATTACTAAGGTAAGATAGAGGAAAATTTGAAGCCAAATCTCAGGTCTTCCATTCATTCATCAAATATTCATTGAGTGACTGCAATGTCCTAAGCACTTGGGGAGACCAGTACCTAGTTTCACAGATCTCATTCATTCCCCTATGTTACTCACTTAGGCAGCAGTAGTAAAATACTGCTTGGAAATACTGAAGCTCCTGATCTTGTCCAACACTAGCATGACCATCAATAGGTGCTCAATAAATATTGGTTGGATGATTGGTTTATTACTTTCCCTAATGCATTAGTTTTGTTGCAGAATGAGAGAACAGCTGGGGTTAATAAAAAGAAAAGTTTAGTTTTGAGAGGAGCACAAAGCTACATACACTAATTATAATAAAATATTAAAAAGCTACTTAGGGTAACATAGTTATGAACTTGAAGTGCATACTAATGTGAGATTCATTTTGATGTAAAACATTTTCAAAATCAGCTATCTATCCTCAGAGTGGCCAAAATAGCAGTCCAGAGACGGACAAGGAGCATTTCAAATTCAGCAGTATGCTCTTATTGGCCCAGGGATAGCAATAACATAAGCAGCAGCTGGTAAGAATCTGAGTCTATTCTGACTAGATCATGCTGCCTAAGAGTCTAATTTTGCTTCAAAAATAGTCTAATTTTGCTCACAGTGGAAAAAGTGGTATATTCCTTTAGTGTCAACAGACCAGATTGCATCTCCAGTTTGTTTGATGGGAGAACTTGGTTCTGTTCCCAGATATGGCTCTCCTTCATGGATCATTGAATTACACTAAGTGTTTTGAACAAAGTCAGTTTCAAAACATACTGCCTTCCTCCAAAACCTTGGAATTTCTCTTCATACCAGTGTTCCAAGAGCCTATGTTAATAGGAACAGAATCTGCAAGTACAACTCACTTTAGTTACAGTCATCAGCTTCTTCGACTGTGAATAGATAAACAGACTCTAAGGACCCTTCAGGATCTAACATTCTAGAATTTTATACTGAGTCCTAGATGCTCTAATACCCTGTAATTTGTGCAAAGATAATGTATGTGATAAATCTACAATTTGGTAGATAAAAAGTACTAAACCCTTTAGGCCAAAAATACTCTGATTTGGATATATTATGCCTTGGCTTTCAGTGAGGGCACTTTTGATATTTTCTTATTTATGTTTCCTCACATGCCTTCAGGCAGTAGCTATATGCAAAATAATGGATTACTTCATCACTACATTTTTTAAAGAATATTTCTAAGTGAGGGCTCATTACCTATTCCTAATTCACCTAGTTTTGAACTTTCTGGTCCTAAGTAATGAGCCATGAAGGAGATCAGGTTAGAGAGTGACCCAGGAAGGACTCACAGCCTCCAGGATGCTCAGAGCTGGGGTTGTTTTCTTGGTAAGGTGCCCTTTATTTCTAGCCTGTGCTTCTCTGTGCAGCCGCCTGTGTCTGGATAAATTCTGGAACCTTGCTCCAGGCATCCATGTTCCACTGAAAATCTGCCTTAAGAACCAGGAAAAGTTTGCAGATGATATGACTTTCCCTCTAATCCAGTGGTTCTTAACCTTCCTAATGCCTTTACCCTTTTATATAGTTCCTCATGTTGTGGTGTCCCCCAACCATAATTTTTTTTTTGTTGCTACTTCATAACTGTAATTTTGCTACTGTTATAAATCGTAATGTAAGTATCTGATATGCAGGAGACCCCCAAAGGCGTCGTGACCCACAGGTTGAACACCGCTGCTCTAATCTATATCCCAGGAGCATGAACCTGACAGAGAGGACTGATGAGCAACCCAATCTGTGTTCTGTTGAGCTAATCTCAGACACCAGGGGGTGATCCCTGCCCACACAAGGGATCCTGGTGTTGGCTCTGGTGCTAACAAGTCCAAACTAGGCTCAGACTTCAGCTGGGCTGGAAAGTGCAGGTGTACTACCTTAATTCTCAGGGAGAACAAGCTGGAGTCACTCTAGCTGGCAATTGGTCTTGTGGTAAGGGCTGGAGAGAACTGTAGGAAAGGGATGACAATTCTGGAGGATTTAGAATGATTTCTCTTTCCCATACATGTTTTTCTTAAATCCTATCTTGTTTTCAGAGTTCTGGTCCTTTTGCTTTAGTCCTTAAATTTTAGGAGTTCAAAATATGTGGTAGTTGGCTTTATTATGAAATAAAAGAAGGGTTTTTAAATTGCTACAAACATAGGCTCTTGTAGTACATGTGATACCATCCAGAATGTGTGGTTCTTTTTATGTCATACCTAACGGTAGGAGTTCACTCAATCCCATTTCTGAAATCCATTGAGTATTCAGAGTTCTTAGCTCTTCTTCAGAATTTCTAGTTGGACAGGGGATACCCACTGGGAGAAAGCCTTTGGAGTGTGATAAAAAGCTTATCTCAGTGTGCACACTACACTGTGCTGGCTTTTCCCTCATGACTTCTTTGGATTGAATAAAGCCAACTACAGGAATGGGTGAAGCTATCCCTCACACTGACATTTAATTTACCTGGGAGTACAATAATCTAAGGAAGATCAAATGCTTAAAAATTTTGCTTCAGTGAGCAAAGCTAACTGTTTATACCATATTGAAAAGGGATACTCTTTGGAATTGAAAGGGGAAAAAAGGGGGGAGAAAGAGTGACACAGATTTGTGGACTAGAAGCCAGAGGAAAGAACAAAACCCTTCTCTTTCATATTAACAATTACAAAGTTGGAGAAAACTTTGAAATTTTGCACGTGAAGATAATATTTTATCAGCTGCTATTTGATCAAGCAAGGTCAATGGGGTCTAAATAAAGGATGAGTTGATAAAGCCTAAGAAAAGGAAGGATATTTTTAAATGTTTTACAGAAAAGAGGGCAGCTTGACTTAATAACTAACAATATGTGGGAGGTGAAAGTATTTTGAATCTTGTACGGAAGTTTGATCAGAGAAAGGGTGGGTGATGTTGTTGTCCAAATCAAAATAACCATTTATAATTAGTTCCACCTGTGCTAAAAAGTTGTGCCTGTGGACTGTTCTCAAGTCATTGAAATTTATGATCATGCAATATGTTATATGAGTAATAGTTACTTCTGAACCAAAATTAATATGCATCTTGAGTTTATATTTTATTCAAATATGTATTCTCAATCACTGACGTGATACCTGACACACAGTAGATGTTCAAGATGCTGAATACATTAATAAAATGGCAGGTCTATAACACACCTAATCTCTGTGGTTTACCTTTAAAAGGCATTTGGCTAGTTTCAATTAATCCTTTGCTTTAATGAGTTGAATGATTATTTTGGTACACTGAAATCTGGCACTCTATGTCATATTTTTTGCCATGCATTAATAATCAGGCATTTAAAGCTAATGTTTCCTTTAGATCAAGCTTACAAGGTAGTCATCATGATGAAAAGTAGAATATTTGGATGAAATGACCACATTCCCAATCCACCAAACCAAGGACCATGGCCAGTATTCTTTCTCCTCACCTGCCTATGTGTTTCATGGCCACATTATCATTTAGGATGATATTTCCAGATGGCTTGAGCAGGCTTCCAGCCACCCATTACCTATCCCTTCTCTCCTATCAAGAGTCTCTCCATATGTCCTAGACATCTGGGGATAGTTTTTGGTGGCTTAACATACTGTGTCTTGATGACATGCATTCTCTCCCCTGCGTCTCTCTAAAAGGTGAATAACTGGATTCCTTAAAACAGCCTGGGATGTTTCTGATATAGTCAAAATCTACAGAAGATATGAAGAGGCCAGCTTTACAGCTGTTCTACAAATTGAGAATGCTAGCTCCTCTGTGTGAGATCAGTGGTTCAGGAGGGATGACTTCTTGCCTCTTAGCTAACTCAACTACTGACTGAAAAATGAATCTGCCTAAGACATGAAGTATCTAGTGCAAAAAATTTGAAACCGGGCATGAAGTCTTGAGGGATGCTTACTCCTAATCTACTGAAGTGATGTGTCAAAAAAGTTAAGAACAGGGACTTTGGAGTTTGACAAACCAACCCTATCTGCATAGTCAAAGACCTTGGACAAGTTACTTAACCTTTCTACACTTCAGTTTCATCATATATAAAGTGATAATAATATTTTAAAAGTCATCTTAATAGTGTTGTTGCAAAGATTAAATGAGATAAGGCTTATAAAATGTTCAGCAGAGCTTCAGACAAACAGTGATCAATAAAAGTCACATATCATTATCACCATCATCATTACTTCATCGTAACATAGCCTAGGAGCATCTCCAGTAGTGCTATGGTAGTCTGAGCTTGAAAAGTGAAAAACATAAGGGCTGCCTCAGATGGGGAGGTCATCTTGGGTCTCCTACAGTTACCATCACACACACCAAAAGAAGACCCTTGCTGTGCAGAATGTGTTATGAAGGGAAGGGAGTGGTAAGGAATGGCTGCTCCACTGCAGTTATTTTCTTGGGGCTTTGGTATGTGTGATTCATAGCATTTTGCACATGAACTGTCTCAACAGTTAAAGAAAAAAAAGACCCATTTGGGAATCTGATGATCCATGAATTGAACCAAACAAGTAAACATGTAATCAGTCTGTAAAATGACCAATCCATTTTAAGAACTAAAATAAAATCTATTTATAAGCATAACTTAATCCCATCAACTATTTACTGTGTATAGATTAATTTTCAGCTACAGAAATCTGTGGACAATGGTGATAATTTCTTGAAGACCAAAGAGAGGGAAAGAAAAACAAATTCAAGAAGGCCTTATAAATAAGAAAACCTTACAAATGAGAATGTTCTGAAAGTGTTTTACTCAATGTCTTTATGCAAACTGCACTAATTAATCTCATACAAACATGGGTATTTTTGTAAAGCATAAGCCCAAGTGCCCATTTTATGACCATATAATTTACAAGTCCTCAAATTACATTAAAATCACCACACACAGTGTTTACAGTTTAATTACATGGTTATTTACCATTCCCAATCAAGTGTTATTCATTCAGTACCTCTTTGCCTGATCTTACCTAAAAAAGAAAACACTTTTATGCTGGATTTGAGTGGTAAACATTCAAACATGGCAATACTCAAAGGCAACAAAGATGGGATTTGGAGTAAACAAACTGCATTGACAGATTTCAGAGAACGTCCAGGGGGAAAGAGAATAGACAGAGATTAACATTTTACAAAAATAGTATTTCTTTGATTCTTTCAGTTCTAAAAAAAAAAAAGAAACCTCACTGTTCACAGCCCATTCTTTATGAAACCTAACTGTTCACAGCACTCTGACGAGGACTATTATGCATAGTTTATATTATCAAATTCTTTAGCCAAGACATATTTACCAAACACCATATATGTTCCAGATATGAGATAAGAATATGTATAGAAAAAAACGTCATGTTTCTATGCTGAGCTCACAGGTAAGATATTGACTCAGTATGTTATAGACATTTCAACACATAAGAAATATTTACTTATGATCATCCTTTTGTCACTTAACGATACCATTGTGAAATTATAAAGTCTCAATACCACCATGGAATATCTGTTTTTAGGCAGTTGTATAACCTTTCTGAGCCTTAGTAAAACATGGATGTGGAAAACATAATAATAGTCCCAGTTTTTCTTCTACAGTAATGTGATTGTAAAGATCAAGGAGGACTTCTTTGGAGAATACTTAGAGATCTAAAAATAGATCTGCCATTTGATCCTTTAATTCCTTTATTGGGCATATATCCTAAAGACCAAAAATCACATCATAATAAAGACATTTTTACCAGAATGTTTATTGCAGCCCAATTCATAATTGCTAAGACATGGAAGAAGCCCAAATTTTACTTGATTTTACTATTTTTTCTATCTTAAATAAATTTTCTCTCTTACTTTTTTTTAGGTTTACACATCTATAAATTAAGAAGAGAGCCACTGATTATTTCACTTTTTTATTACACAAAACAAATGTAGCTTGGAGTCTGTTGACTAATGGAGTTTTTTTTTTTTTTTTTTTTGGTAATTCTTGTTAATAACATTTTTTTCTCCATACATTTAAAATTTCACATTGAATAATCTCTCTGATTCTCAGCAATTTCCTTTTTTAATTACATTTGCCAGCCTCGCTTTCTCTTTGTGTACGTGCATACACACACAGGGTACCAAGAAATGTGTATATGTTTTAAGAGATCTTGTTGGAAGTAAAATTGATCATTACCCAAAAGTGTCTGAAATGCAGGTAAACTCGATGTGTGTAGCATGTCTAGGTACACTTGACCAGTAATGGTACCTTCAGTTCATCTTTGGAAGGTAATACATAGATAACATCACTTAAAACGTGTATTCATATTTTTGGCATCGTGTGTGTTTACTTATATACACAGACAGGCAGACACCCACACTGTACACACACACTATACACACTTGTTAGAGCATTATATAATTCAGTATAATGAAATTGAAAAATATTTACTGCCAGATATGCACTTATCTTTTTTTTTGACCTGTATGATTTTATTTTATTTTTATTTTATTATTATTATTTTTAATTATTTTTTATTGAGTCATAACTGTGTACAATGATTCAGGCTTGGAGTACAGTGTGCGGGCTTCCCATACAATCGGAGATATTTTTATCCACCTGATTAATGTAACATTTTCACATAGTAAATGTTTTAAC
>CAUYRH010080331.1:0-58743 GCA_963574655.1 Perodicticus potto | reverse complement strand
GGAGTTAGATGATATCTCAAGGTAGTTTTGATTTGCATTTCTCTGATGATTAACGATGATGAGCATTTTTTCATGTGTTTGTGCCATGCGCCTGTCTTCTTTAGAGAAGTTTCTCTTCAAGTCCTTTTCCCACCCTGAGATGGGATCACTTTTTCTTTTGTTGCTAATACATTTGAGTTCTCTATGGATTCTGGTTATTAAACCTTTGTCAGAGGCATTACCTGCAAATATTTTCTCCCAATCTGAGGGCTGTCTGCCTGCTACACTTACTGTGTTCTTAGCAGTGCAGAAGCTTTTTAGTTTGATCAGGCCCCAGTAGTGTATTTTTTGGTACTGCTTCAATTCAATATTTTCAACTTACCAATAATTATTGATAAAAAAAGACAATATTTTATGCCTTCTTTCACTGAGAAAGTAGAGAAGTCCTCCATCTTCCCATTGCCCAATTGAGGAAGCTCCCCGACTCAACACAGTCCCACCTCCTCAGCCCTCCCTCCTCCTGCAGGGAGTACAGGGTCCTGCTAAAGCCAAGGCCAAGCCTGCTGGGTCTGTTGGAGTCTCTCCCCCACCTCTATCACCTTGCCAAGCACTCACCCCTGGAACTGTCCTTTACTTTTTGTATTATCAATTTCTTTCTGCTTGAGTGTAAGAGCTCCCATGAAAAAAAAAAAACAAAAAGTCTTTTAATGCCACAGCCCCTGTCAGCTGCCTTTCATTTTTCAGCAACCCTTTTTAGCAAAGTTCCTTTCTTACTTTCCTCCTCCTCCCCCCACCTCTTAAAGGACATTCAGAAAACAAAAAGTTGTTATCAAGGTCACCAATAAGCTGCTCAGAACCAAATTCAGTACTCAGTTTCTCACCATTTGTCCTAATTGCTTGCTTCATATACTATAGTAAAATTTGTTCATTACTTGCCACCCCCCACTATTATAAAAGCACTTCTCACGGGAAAATAGCAACTTTGCCCTGTTTACCCTGTGTCCCCAACTTGTAGAACACTGCATGGCTGGCACATGGTAGGTGCTCCATAAATACTCGTTGAATGAGTGATTGAATCACTGATTAATCGCCATTAGGAGTGATGACGAGGACTGGCTCAGCTGGTACTTGGTACTGTGTATTGGAGAAAAGTAACGCCCACATTATTTATTTACCCTGGTATTTTGTAGCAGTCTTGGAAGTGATGCTGCCCATTCTCAGGAGCAGAGGGGTCTGGCAAGAAAAAAGAAGCTGGTATTTACTAAGAGTCAACCACATGGCAAGCACTAGACATTTTCTCATTTACTACTCAATACAACTTTATAAGATAGGTGATAATATTATCTTTCTTACACAGATGAAGAAACTGAGGCAAAGGAGAGTTTAAATAGCTTGTCTGAGTTTACCCTACCATGAGTTCAGCGTGAATGAGCAGGCGTGCAGTTTTCTAGTTCCTCTGGGCTAAATATTAAGTGCTGCGAATTCACAGGGCAGCATAACAACTGGGCTGATAAAGACAGAGTTTTCAAAGTAAAATCCATATTCACTTTGGAGTATTTATGGTGGTGTTTTTATTGCCAAAGAACACCAAAAAGTCACTAAAGTAAATAAAGGAGTTCAATGTGACTTTATTGTCTGTTTTCTCTTCCAAGTGCAGTCACCATCACTAGGGGCTTAGTAACCTTTATGCATAAGATACATATAGTTGTAAAGAAGCCATCTAAAAAAGGATACTGTATAACACACAGGATGTCCAGTGAAATTTGAATTTCCAATGAAGTGGAAATAATGGCTTAGCATAAGCAAGTCCCAGCTATTGCACAGGACATACTAATTCTTAACATATTGATTGTTTATCTGAAATTTAAATTTAGCAATACCTCTGTATTTTTGTTTGCTAAATCTGGCAACCTTACACTTGGCCAAATGCTCTGCCCCCCTTCCCATCCTTGCCCATCACTCTGCCAGATGGACTTTGTCAAGGAAATAAAGACGGAAAAGGAGAGAAACAGGGCAACTTCGAAAATACTTCGTTTTTTATGGGGGGGCAGTTTACCTTCAGACCCCTTTGTGCCCCACCCTCACTTCTCAGGCCTTCTGTTGCAGCTCAGACACTGAACAACTGTGGCCAAATCTTTTACATTCCCCAGCCTTGGTTTCCCCAACTGCAAAACGGCAATAGTTTTAGATGTTAGACAGAAAATAGGTGATGTGGCCTGACTGGCTTCATAGGTGCCATGTTTGGTCAAAAACCTCTCTGAAACTTTTAAACAGAAACCCAAACGATGAGCAGCAGCCATGTAGAGGGAGGGAGGAAGAGAAAGAGAGAGGGGAAGTGGGGGAGAGAGTGGCAGAGAGAGAGGGAGAGAGGGAGAGGGCAAGCCTGAGCTTGTATCTGTGCAACCACAAATAAGATCAAGAATATGGGACTGGACAATGTGTACAAAACATTTAATGGGGACAGAAGATTCCATACTGACCTGTTTTTTAAATAAAAATAAAAGAAACCAGACTTTGAGTAAAGTAAAAACTTGACAACTGGGACAAAGGCAAGACTAATCTATAAATCATTCTCCCCGAAGTGGGTTTAAGTGATGACTTAAATGCATGCTATGTGAGGAAGAAAATATAAAGGCCAGCTATGAAGTGTGACCGAAGTAAAGTTGCAATGACATTAACCCTATTAATAACTGATGCTGTGCATAACTGATATCTTAAGCTAGGGCAGTGTTAGGGGCTGAATTGTGTCTCCCCAAAATTCATATGTTGAAGTCCTATGTGACAGAGATAGGGTGGCAATTAAGGATAAATAAGGTTATGAGGATGGAATCTAATCCAACAGGATCGGTAGCCTTCTAGGAGGAGAAAGAGATTGCCTGTCCCCTCTGTCTCTCCCACATACTGAAGAAAGGCCACGTGCATAGGAAGAAGACAGCTGTCTGCAGGCCAGGAGGAGAGCCCTCACCAGAACCGAACCATGCTGGCTCCTCAGCTTGGCTTCCAGCATCCTCAACTATGAGAAAACACATTTTGTTGTTTAAGCCACCTCGTCTTCGGTATTTTGTTATGGCAGCCCAACGTGACCAAGACAGGCAGTATGAAATTAAAATCTGTTTGGAGGAGCGCCAACATACCCATTTAAGGACACAGTTATTTAATACATGTGTCAAGTACAATATGGAGCAAGAAAGAAAAATAAAGTGAGTGAGATGAGTGGACAAAGACAACGTAGCAATTGATGGAATAAGTACACAGGAATGAAGCCTCTTTGCCAGTGATAGGGCAAGCCCTGGCCTTACTGAGGCTTAAACAAAAGGCATCGACGGGAGGTCAGACACCTCCCTTGCAGCACCCACATTCAATTAGCGCAGCCACCCGGGCAGCGCTGTGAGCGTACTCAGCACTGCTGAGAGAGATTTGGGTTCTAGCTTAAAAATTCTGAGACTTTTGATCTGTCATTTTATCCACTCTCATTTCTCTTTTGCTTGAATTATAAAGAAAAGAAATAATCATGTATCTCGTCCACGATTTGTTCATTCAAAGCGTATTAGAAAACGGGAGGACCGAACACTTGAAGATGCGGGGTTCTTGCCCGCAGGATGTGTGGTTCTGTGGGAGGGATGCTGAGAGAAATCCATGCAGCACAGAGCTGGGTTTGAGAAGATGCTGAGTGAATAACTGCTGTAAGATTGAATGAATAGTGGACAAATGAGTGAATGAATGAACAAGACAGTGACTGTTACAGAGGTTGTCAGGAGCGCTGGAGTCCTGCAGTGCCAGCATCGGGCTGGGTTGAAGCTATCTGACCACAGGCATAGACCATTCTCTGACAACTTGATAGGACCCTATGTGTGACTCACCCACTCTACACACCCGGAAAAGATGGGAGATATCCTATTCGCTGTTTTTCCCTAAGAGCCTGGCTTCGGCCCTATGAAGTTGAACCCTGGCGATCCTATTGACTGCTAGCATTCTCTGTGCTCTATCCTGTTCCCCTTGTCGTTATTGGGGGCCCATTTAATTGGCCAATTTATTTATTCCACTAATACATATTACATGCTTACTATATTCCTGGTCTGCATTCTGGGGATATATTAGAAAGCAAAAGTGCTTCAATTTCTGCTGAAGAAGAGACATAAAAGAAACCGATAAACTTTCACATAAATACGTCAGTGCTCAACGCTCTGGAGGGAGGACAGGAAAGTGGGGAAGAGCAAGGCGGAGTTGAGGCTCACGATGCGAAGGTGTGTCTGGGGAAGTTTCACCAGGAAGCAAAGATCTGGAGGAATCAGAGGAGTGACTGTTGTCACTACCCAAGAGGCAGGTGCTTAACCAGAGGGAGGAGCAGAGCTCTGAGCAGAGAGCAGGCCTGGGATAAGAAGGAAAACAGCAGGTAGACCATGGCCCGGGACCCAGGGGGCGAGGGGGAAGGACATGATGACAGAGAACAGGGAAGGAGAGACTGCGTGGGGCCTGGTACAACCTTGGGGAGGATTTTGCCCTTTACTTTGCGCCATTAGCGGGGTGATGTGACCTGACTTAGGCCTTGACAGGATTGCTGTGGCTGCTGGATTAGGATGCAAAGTTAACAAGGCAAAAGCAGAAATGGGGAAATCAGGAAAGAGGTATTTAGATGAGCCAAGGAAGAAAAGAGCAGGTGTTTGTGGCAGAGGTGGTAAGCATATAAGATTTTAAATATTAATGTATTTGAGAAATAGAGCCTGTGGGGTTTGCTGATGTTTGTATGGAGGGTTTGATGAAGGAGCCCCCTGCTACCAAGCACCCCCACGGCATCGTCTGCTAAGGGACCTCCAGGAACGACTGGTCCAGGGTGCACTGGGCTCCTTCCAGCACCGCCTTGTGCTTATGGTTGGAACCATAGTCGCTCCCTATGCCCCCCACTGATGCATCACTTTTTTTCCCCAGCCTAGCCCAGGGTCTAGCCTATAACCTTCCATTTCTCTTTCCAACTGCACAGAGTAGAAACTGTAAATCTGGAAGGAAGAAAAGGGTTTATTTACATAGCTGGAAATCGGTCCTGGCAAGGAGAACGGGCACCGGGCCACGTAGGGAACGCAGGAACACTAGGGTCAGGCACTACTGACAACGAACCCCTTCTAGTCTTCTACACAATTCCTCCTTCCAGATTTCAAGACATTTTTTGGCCCAAGTGAGATTGATACAATTGTCACCTGTAAGTATAAATAAGAAATCTAAAGTCAGTGGCTCTTGAACACCATTAATCTTAGCTGTGAGACAATGAAGAAAGAAAGAAGAGAGGAGAAGGAACCAAAAAAGAAAAGAAACAAAGATTGATTGTTTCCCATCAGCTATTTTACAAAAGCCTGCAGTGGGTTACTACAGCAGTCCTCACTGTTTGGCTTATTTTTTAAAAGAATTCAAGCCATCAACCCCCTGTATATTACTTAATGATTTTAGAGCAAAAGAGGTAACAATTAAAAAGAAATCCTCTCTTGGAATGAGACTGAGCCTGCTGGGTGTAACAAAACATGTTTTTTTTTCAGTACTGAAAAAACTCGCTGCATAAGGACTTTCAATCACAATTGATGCAGCAGCCCCTGATGTCCTGCTTGTTGGATTGTGATCAGGATTTCCAGACAATCAGAAATGCTGGGGGCCATGTGTGCATGTGTTGTTGTTTTAAAGGACCTAATATTATAATCCTCACATGTGGAAATTTTCCACTGACTCCAGTTTTACTAGCTTAGACCACCAAATCCTCAAAGATTGCTAAGGCAATTTGGAGGCATACTTGCAACCTCCTGGTAGAATAAATTATAAGATGTGATGAAGTAATTATTTTCTGGGGCTTCTTGTATTTTTATTCCTCCCACAGACAAAATACAAACCATCACAAATTAAATAGATTCTCAAGTCCTAAGGAGGCCGCTCCTGCCATTTTTTGTGTGTACCCAGTGGTATGGCTATAACAGATGTTGAAGGTCCAGCCTCACATAGAGAACTGATTGTAGTGGCAGGATGTGAGGAGATTTGGGGAAGGGGCAGTGGCTGGTGGGTGAGCACCAACTTTAGCCCCTTCTTAACGCCACTGTGTATCAGCCTTGGGGTCTTCCAGTTGCCTCAAGTAACAGATTCTCTAAAATGCTAGGTCCCTTAAACCTATCCACTTTCTCCCACCTTAATTATGGAAATATTCTTTCCAGGCAGATATGGTGATGGGCAGTTCTACCAGACATCTAAGTCGCTGACGATGGTCTCCTAGCTATTTTTTTTCCTGCAGAGACCCAAGTGGCCAGATTCATTGTAATTAGAGTAGTTGGCACTGCTCCTGTGATTTTCAGTTTGTGAAACTAGGGACTTGTAACTCCAAACTCGGAAACTGCATCTAGACCTCATCCTACATCTGGCCACCTTCCCATCAGCAGCAGCAGGTATAATGTGGAGGACCCACAGAAGTCACAAGGTCCTCTCTCCACCTGTCTCCCTCCTCTGGGCTTCATTTATGAACCAAAGATAGCATCCCCGATGCCCAGACCTCTCATCCTTCCACTGTATATAATTTGGAAGCCCAGTATCACTTGCATCCATGATTTGTCCAGCTTTGTCCCTGACACTTACAGAAACGCTGACCAGAAACAGACAGTGGTGGCCGGTTTGAGGGGATGCCCATGAACCAAAGCTTTTTTCCCAGGATCTTCCTCTGTCTAAAGCTACTGTCATTGGGTGTCACTGTGCTCAAAGGAGTAGGGCACCAGCCCCATATGCTGGGGGTGGTGGGTTCAAACCCAGCCCCAGCCAAAAACTGCAAAATAATAATAATAAAATAAAAATAAATAAAGCCACTGTCACAAGGCTACTTCACATCTGTGCTAAAATGAGAATATTCGTTCAATCCTAAAATCTAGTTAATGTGGCAGCAGAATTTAATAGGCTACATATTCTGTTAACATATCTCTGGCTACGAAATATAGCCAAAGCCAAAAGATACAAGCTTCACTGAACAGATTAATGAGAAAACTCGAACTCTTGGGAGACAGTCAACCCACTTAGTTTGAGTAGACCAATCTGTTGTTAGGAATTATCTTGATAGATACTTAAAAATGTTATTATTGATTATTTACATACCAGTTATGATAATTTAAGTTCAATCAATCTATTGTTTGTATCTTATCTTAAAGCTGAGTTCATAAGCCTGCTTTTTATGGCAAAGAAATTTCTTTTGGGGCGGCACCTGTGGCTCATCGAGCAGGGTACCGGCCGCATATACCGAAGGTGGTGGGTTCAAACCCAGCCTCGGCCGAATTGCAAAACAGAAAAATAGCCGGGCGTGTGACGGGCGCCTGTAGTCCCAGCTACTCGGGAGGCTGAGGCAAGAGAATCGCCTAAGCCCAGGAGTTGGAGGTTGTTGTGAGCTGTGTGATGCCACGGCACTCTACTGAGGGCGATAAAGTGAGACCCTGTCTCTACAAAAAAAAAAAAGAAAGAAAGAAAGAAAGAAATTTCTTTTGATGTTAAAACCTTTATTTGTTTTCCTTTTACTAAGTCATATACACATAGATCATGAATACATTTATGCCTTTGTGGGGTTCAATGTGTTGATTTTTTGTACAAATTGGAGTGCTTATATCCAACTAATTAACAGAGCTTTCACCTCATTTACTTAATGTGTTAAGACATTTATGTTCTATACTTGATACATTTGACTTGTACCCTTGCAATATGTGCCATAGGTGTGGTCCCACCATTTACCCTCCCTCTAGTTTTTAAGAACTCTTATAACCCTGAGACTCTAAATGTTCATAATGGAAAACTACAAATGGTAAAGTGTGCTGTAGAAATTTGTTACTGAACATTGTGATTTGTAGCAGAAAACAGAATGTTTTGACTTGTTCTGTGTCTGTCATACAGCGTTGATGTAAACCACCAATCTTGTGATAATTAACTCAGTATTAGTTCACTGCTCTAGATCTAATCTGCTCAACCACCATAAAAGAGCTGTGAACTATCTCTTAAAATTAAGAACATAGCTAAAGGCATTCCTGGTTATAAAGATTTATTTTACAAGTATAATTAAAATGATGGTAACGATGAATCTTTTAAACATAACGAGAACTTGTTAGCCACATTAGTAACAAGATTCTAGGGATTCCACTGCTTTTAGTTCAGAGGATGATGTCCTCTATATTTAACTTTTAAATAAACAAGTGCACAAGTTGAAAAAGGAAAAGAAAAATCTCTCAAAGGGCCATTTTCATGACAGACTGAATAAGATGAAAATATGGACCCATTGGACTATGCACAAAAATACCTAGGACGGAACACAACGTACAGTAGGTGCTCAGTAAACATGAACTGAGTCTGTCAGTGCTCAGTAAATGTGTGCTCCATCTATAGGTGCTCAGTAAATGTGCGCTGAGTCTATAGGTGTTCAGTAAATGCTCCTCAGTCTGTAGGAGCTCAATAAACGTATGCTCAGTCTGTAGGCAATCAGTGAATGTGCTCTGAGTCTGTAGGTGCTCAGTAAATGCAACCTCAGCCTGTGGGTGCTCAGTAAATGCGCCCTCAGTCTAGGTGCTCAGTAAACGCACCCTCAGTCTGTAGGTGCTCGGTAAACATGCACTGAGTCTGTAGGTGCTCAGTAAATGTGAGCTGAGTCTGTAGGTGCTCAGTAAATGTGAGCTGAGTCTGTAGGTACTCAGTAAACACTCCCTCAGTCTGTAGGTGCTCAGTAAATACGCCCTCAGTTGTAGGTGCTCAGTAAGCACGTCCTCAGTCTGTAGGTGCTCAGTAAATGTGGATTGAGTCTGTAGGTGCTCAGTAAACAGACACTCTCTCAGTCTGTAGGTGCTCAGTAAATGCATGCTGAGTCTGTAGGTGCTCAGTAAATGCTAGCTGAGTCTATAGGCACTCAGTAAACATGTGCCCAGTCTGTAGGCACACAGTAAACACATGCTGAGTCTGTAGGTGCTCAGTAAACAATCCCTCAGTCTGTAGGTGCTCAGTAAATGCTCCCTCAGTCTGTAGGTGCTCAGTAAATGCACACTGAGTCTATAGGTGCTCAGTAAACGTATGCTGAGTCTGTAGGTGCTCAGTAAATCTGTGCTGAGTCTGTAGGTGCTCAGTAAATGTATGCTGAGTCTGTAAGTGGTCAGTAAATGCTCCCTCAGTCTGTAGGTGCTCAGTAAACGTGTGCTGAGTCTATAGGTGATCAGTAAATGCTCCCTCAGTCTGCAGGTGCTCTGTAAACATGTGCTGAGTCTATAGGTGCTCAGTAAATGCTCCCTCAGTCTGCAGGTGCTCAGTAAACTGGTGCTGAGTCTATAGGTGCTCAGCAAATGCTCCCTCAGTCTGCAGGTGCTCAGTAAATGTGTGCTGAGTCTGTAGGTGCTCAGTAAACATGCACTGAGTCTATAGGTGCTCAGTAAACATGCTCTCAGTCTGCAGGTGCTGAGTCTGTAGGCGTTCAGTAAATGCATGCTCAATCTGTAGGTGCTCAGTAAATGCTCTCTCAGTCTGTAGGTGCTCAGTAAACTCATGCTGAATCTGATTTGCAAAAATTGAAATTAATTTCTGCTGGTTAAAGTATGCCTACATTTAGAAACAGATAATAGACCAAGGTCAAGACACAAGAGTGTCCTCTGGAAAGTTGTCTAACCCCATTCCACACCCCAAATTCTCTTTTTATCCTCAGGAGGAAACTGTAAAAAAGAAGCCAACAGTCTGAGATACCCTAAAGAAGAGAGGTGTATTTTTTTTTTTTTCTAACTTACATCATGTTTCTCTGCTCCTTCTGGTGCCTTTCCTGGGCATGTTTAGCCTGGTTTAGGTGTTTATGCTGCCCCCCTTAGCCCCATTCTCATTTTGCTTCATGGATTACCAGTTCAACAGACATTCCCTACACCCCAAATGGACATTCCTGCGGTGCAGACCCAGAGCTGTCCTAGCTTCCTCTTTAAGGAAGGACTTGAAGTAGGGAGTGCAGTTAGCAGAACTCCCCTGGTGTCAGTGACTTCAGGCCTGCCCCAGCTGCAGAGACACTGTGTCCCCAAGGTCACACTCTTCTCAGACATCCCAGGATCCTAAGCTGAGGCTGATGTGTGCTGGGGGACAATGCTGCCATTATTCATTCCAGCACTCTCAGCCAGGTTGGCTGAGGCCCTGTGGAACTCACACCATAGTTCAGCTTCCTCCCCTACCTAAGCCTGCTTCCAGTTTTCTTCCCTTCTTAGGTGTGGAGCTGGCGAGCATCTTGCTCTGGAAGACAATGTGGGACAGCCGTTCCACATTTCAATCTCTTTATGGGGTTACTGCCAAATGAACACTCTGACCAGTAAACCTAAGCAAGGAAAGAGGAATGCCTGGAAACTCACTGGATGTTATCAATGGTCCTTGTTGGTTTAGCCTTTAGAAGTAGAAACATAAGACCTTTAGCAAAGCTGTAAATCAGAGCAAAGTGGTACAGCTTTGTTGAAGCTATACCATGGCAGGCCACAGAGTCCCAGAGAGATGAAAATCAATGGACCTATGAGATCAGTAGTTCTCAACCCCAACCAGGCATCAGAACCCATTGGGGAGGCTGGCTTCACCCTGCTGAGTCAGTTTCAACATTGCAGGAGTCCTTCAGATGAATCTCAAAAACCCCTCGGGCTGAGCACCACTAAAGTCATGAGTCCTAAGGCCCTTCCATCCTCTACAGTTTTCTGGGACCATAATAACAAAGGGCTGCCCTTTCTCTCCATGATATAAACATTTAAAATAGGCTAAAAAACCAACTCTGGCCTGTAAAAATAATAGAGGATTTTTAAAAAATTACTCATATAACACCACTGGCTATAGTCTCTTCCAAAATCAAATAAATGATATGATGATATGTGCGTCTTATAGATGTGCTCAAGTGCTGTTGATCTCCCTCCACCCCAGGATTAAAGGGCTTACCCTAGTCCTCTTAGATCCTCCTGTGTTGCCAAATTTCCTAGGATCCAGACCCCAACTTCCCAAAAAGCTAATTATAGAGGCCATCAAACTGTGGAGAGATCTCACACGGCCTTGTCTAGGAGCTACTTTCCACAGGAGACTTCATTAGGACTCCTGGCTTTGTTGGTATTCAAACACTTATTTTTAAAAAGTCGCTTTGCATAGGTTCCCTTCTGCCCTCCTAAAGCTGGGACAGGTATGCTGGGCAGCCTCCACAGTTGGCTATCCTGACTGTGGTGGCTTCCTTTCCTATAGCTGATCAACAGAGGAAGAGCAGAGATTTAGGCAGTTCCCAAATTACATGTTGGCCCTTACATTTATCCTAGTCCCAAACGATCTGAAAATTAACAATTACATTTTCTCTACTTATTTGTAAAAGGGCACCCATTTTTAAGAATGTGGTTGGTTCTCTTTATAAATGTCCTTTTAAATATTTGTTTTTTAATATTATTTTTTTGTGAAAGTTGTTGGCTGATGCTAAAGCTGTTTGGACAATGTTTGGGGTAGATAACTCACAGTCAGCTGGTACTCAAGGACTCTCCAACTCTTGGTCAATAGCTTCATTTAGTGCTAGGAAAACAGAACTCTTGATCATCCTTTTGCTAATGGCCCCTCTCTCAGGAAATTTTGATCCAACCAGTGACCTGATCTCCAATTTGGTTGTATGCCAACAGAATTGTGATATTAGAGTCAAGTTAAATGATTTCTGTTCTAGAGTGCCAACATATACCAACATCCAATATCCTTTCCAGAGATAAATCTTCATAAAGAACATGTGGTATTATTTTGTGGATACTTTGCACCCAACAATATATAACTATCTTAGCCATTTTTAAGTAAATACTTTCTGACATATAATATACATTAAGAGAAGGGTGTAGATCATAAATCATAGCTCAAAGAATTTCCTCAAGATGAGCATTTCCCAAGAACCAGGACCAAAACTCAATAAATAGAACATTTCCAGCACACACACAAAAAAACTTTTTATGTCACCTTCATATTTCTATCTTCTAATCACTAACCAATCATTGTATATTTGTTTTGCCTATTTGTGTACTTTACATGAATGGAACTGAATAATGTATAATCTTTTGAGTCTACTTTATATCTCTCAACAATGACCTTGGAAGATCTACCCATGTTTTGCATGTAGCAACAGCTCATTCTTTTTCATTGATTAAATATAACACAAATTATTTATTCATTTTCCTACTGATGGACATTTAGTTGTCTAGAGGGGTGCTATTATGAATACACCTGCAACGCACACTCTTGTATATATCTTTTGGTACATACAAGCATTTCTGTTGTAGATATGCATAATATTAGGATTTCTGGATGATAAAATATGCATTTACTCAGCTCTATAGGAGCTGCCAAGCACCTCCCAAAGTGATTGCTTCCATTTATTTTCGAAAGTGTTTGAGAGTTCTAGTTGCTCCACATCCTTGTTAGTACCTGGTGTTTTTGTCAGCTTCTTAACCATTCTGGTAGATAAGTAGTGGTAGCTCATCATGGCTTTAATATATTTTTCCTACTAATAAAGTTAAGCAGTATTTAATAAGTTTATTGGACATTTGGGTATCCATTTTGCCAAGAATGAACTCCTTTGTCTATTTTAAAGCTTCAGTATATTGAGACAATGTGGTATTGGCATAGGTAAAGACAAATAATCAATGGAAAGAAATAAAAATCCCATAGTTATGTGGTCACTTGGTTTGTGATAGAGCTGCAAGTGATAAACAGTGGGAAAAACGTCTTTTTGGTTAATCATGCTGGAAAAATATGCATTTAAGTCCTGCCTTACACCATACTGAAAAAACATTCTAAATGTACTATAAATGTCAATCTGAAAAGTAAAACAATAAGAAGTTTTGAAGAAAACAAAGGGTAATAATGACCATGAGAAAGAAAAGATTTCATAAATAAGATACAATAAGCACTGCAAATAAAATAAAATAAGTGATCAAATATAGTTCTTTAAAATTAAGAATTTGATGGCTCAGCACCCATAGCTCAGTGAGTAGGGTGTCGGCCACATACACTGAGGCTGGCGGGTTCAAGCCTGGCCCGGGCCTGCTGAACAACAATGACAACTGCAACAACAACAACAAAACAAAATAGCCGGGCGTTGTGGCAGGCGTCTGTAGTCCAGCTACTTGGGAGGCTGAGGCAGGAGACTCGCTTAAGCCCAGGAGTTGGAGGTTGCTGTGAGCTGTGATGTCACAGCACTCTACCGAGGGTGACATAGTGAGACTCTATCTCAAAAACTAAACAAATAAGTAAGTAAAAAAAAGAATTTCAGTTCATCAAAATGTACTGTTAAGAGAGTGAAAAGGCAAGCCACAAAAGATACTCACAGTATATGTATTTAACCTGAGACGCATATCCAGAATAGATTCTATTAACTGCTGCATATCATTCCATAGTCAGCATGTGTCATAGTATTTGTTTATATTTATCTCCCAGAGATTATCACTAACTCTGTTTCTACCTGTTCACTGTGTACAACAGTGCAGCAATGAATAAACTTGTACATCTTTGAGTGTTTTCCTAATGAATTACCCAGAGGTGGATTGCTGAGTCATGGGCTGAAAACCTATTTCCCCCAAATAGGTTTTGTGGGGGTTTTTTGTTTGTTTGTTTGTTTGTTTGTTTTTGAGACAGAGCCTCAAGCTGTCACCCTGGATAGAGTGCTATGATATCACAGCTCACGGCAACCTCCAATTCTTGGGCTTAAGGGAGTCTCCTGCCTCCACCTCCCAAGTAGCTGGGACTACAGGCGCCTGCCACAACGCCCACCTGGCCATTTCTTGGTTGCAGCCATCATTGTTGTTTGGCTGGCCCGGGCTGGATTCGAACTCACCAGCTCAGGCGTACGTGGCTGGTGCCTTAGCCACTCGAGCCACAGGCGCCAAGCCCCCCAAATAGGTTTTATCTTATCTCATTCTGAAACTAGCTACTTAAATTACTTTGCCTGGGCCTTGCCTGTTTTCACTGCTTTTGAAGACCCTAGCATAGCTTAACTAGAGTACACAGGCTTAGGGTGAAAATTTAAGAATTCTGATGAAGGGGAATAAAAAGGTTTAGACATCAGACCTTTCAAATACTCTCAGCTTCTCAGCTTTTTTTAAAAGAAACCAGAGTTATGGTACAGTTATTGACTTGAGCAATATAGCTCACATTTTGATGATAGGCAAGTATCCTGGGATTTTTTGAAATAGGGAATTTATCAAATACAAACCTCAATTAACTGATTAAATTTTTTGATTAGTAATGAGAGATCAGACATCTCTATGTTTTCAATCTTGTTATTGCAAGCATTTCCAAATATTAATATATATTAACCTAATTTCCTACTTTGGTAAGTACAGTATCTTGAACCTGGCTGACTATTTCTTTATAGGTTTAAAATCTTAAGATCCTCAGGGTCACAATCTGAACATCGATCTCATTAGGCCTGACATTAATGTATTATAAAAAGTGTCCCTGGCACATTTTGCCTTACAGTAGGCTATAAACTTCTTAAAGGCAAGAACCACATTCAATTCTGATTCTATCAGGTATAAGATTTGTAATAGTCAATCCTACTCTCAATTTTCTCATCTACAAACAGAAGCGTTAACCTAGCTGTCAAGTTGTCAAAAGAAATAATACCTATGGTGCACATAGTACAAATAGGTGAATCTTTCCTTTCCTCTCCTTAGTAATTTTTTCCTTAGTCAAGTTTAAATGAATATAGGAGAGAAGAATTAATTTGTCCTGGTACTAGAACTTAAGGGGAAAAAACTTGATACTTTGTCTTGTGAATTGCATCTCTCAACTGAAAATAGGGTGAAAAAGAATTACAGCATACTGATGTCTAATTATTTGGTTCCCTTCAGTAATTGGGCAGGCACCTTGCCAACTCATAGCACATTTCCTTTGCCCCAGAAACCCCACTCAGTACTTTATCCTACAGAAGTAACTGAGAATGAACAGGAATGAACAAACAATAGGAGACTGGTAAAACACATTTTGGATCATCCAATTGGTTTCATGATAACAAAATATTATAAATTCATTAGAAGTTACACCATGGCTCCTTATTTTTAGATTTACAATGTATCAACAAAATGTTGTTCAGTAAATTAAACAGAGTATGAAACGGTATGTATCAAATACTGTTTTCCGTTTTTGTCAAAAACACATGTCTGTATGTGTTGAAAAATACATGTTTATGTCCCAGTGGTTAGGACTATGGATGATTTTCTCCTCTTTCTAAATGCATTTTTTACCTGAAATTCTTACAGTTAGCATGCCTCACTTCTATAATTCAAAAATAATGAAGCTACTTACTTTGAAAATTAAAAAATTTTCATTGCAAAAAAGTGCTAGTTGATAATTCTGTGCTAAGAAATTCTTTAAAAACTCAATGCCCTATGGACCTGTCTCATTCACCCTCAGACAGAAAGACACCGTCTCCTTATTGCTGTTCACAGCTAACTCAAAGGCAGTTTCTAAACCTTGACACTATTGGTATTTGGGCCCAGATAAATCTTTGCTGTGGCCAGGGCTGGGGTGGGGTTTGTCCCTGTACCATAAGATGTTAGCAGTATCCCTGGCCTCTACCCACTGGATGCCAGTAACACAAAACACTCCCTCCACCGACCCCACCCCACCCCACCCCACCCCCAACTTCGACATCACAAAATGTCTCCAGACATTGTCAAATGTCCCCTGGGGGCCAGATTGCCCCAGTTGGAAACCACTGCTTTAAGGAAACTGTAGGCTTGGTATTAAACCCATGTTTACTACTCACTGGGTCCTGAAATTTAGAGTTTTATGGGTTTTTAGACAATAAGTTGGGCCACAGGGAAGGCCCAGCAGAGTCTTGCAGAAAGCCAAAAGTACAGACAGAAACGCAGCTGGGTCTCCCGGTGGCAGTCATGTACGCACTTATTCATTTAAATGGCAAATATCTGCTACTTCCCAGGCACTGGCGTGGGCACTGGGAGACAGTCATACACAGGGAAATAGGATCCTTGCTTTCTTGGAGTTCACCTTCTCTTGAGAGAAAGAAACTGCATTCATGGAGGTTAATAAATAAGAATATTTTAGACAGTCATAAGCAACATGAAGTAGGGAACACGGTGACGCGTGGCCCCTGGACCAGCGTTGGGAAGTAAGCAACCTTAGATAAGAAGGCCTGAGAAGTGCCCCTGGACAGTTAATAGAGGAACTGAAATCCGAATGATAATGAAGACAGAGCCAAGCAAAGGTCAATGAAAGGATGTCCCAAGCAAGGGAACGCCATGAGCCAGCAGCGCGGTGGGAAGAGCTCGAAACTGTCCTGCTGATAGTACAATAGCAACATGCATGTGGTTAGACAGGGGCAAAAGAAACTGTGTCAACTTACACTATTGATAGCATACAGAGAACGTTAAGTGAAACAATAATCCTAATTTTTTTCCATAGTAGAGTGATTATAGTGGAAATTAGATCCAGAAAAAGCCTTCACATCATGGCTTTCCTCCATACTGCAAATAAAATCAATTGTATTTAAGGAAATTCTGGAAACAAATGTCCTCGAAACTCACCAATGCCTTTCTGTCATCACTTAGTATGAGGCGGGGTGATGCGGGGAGTGCCAAGAAGATGTCTGCAGAATTGCTCACGCAGTACATTGAGGAGATAACCGTTTTCTGGGTTGGTATGCTCACGGGAATGGGTCCAGCAGATGAAATGATAACTAGATTTAGTTGACAATTTGCTTTGAGTAAAATGTCGAGCTTGTAAATAATTTAAAAATAGCCTGTCATTCAATTGCAGTGTCCTTTAAGAAATTTTAATCGATGCAAAATCCATTTTTCAAACACAAGTTTCTAACCCCTGTGAAACCAGCTCTTGGTCTAAACAAAAAGCTGTGACCTGGTCAGCACTGGTGTGCCTCAGGTCACTAAGGAGAAGGCATTGAGCTACACCCCCAGAATCCAGTATTAGGACAACACTGTGGCCCAGGAATTGGCGATTGTGGCCATATTGGAGACACACCGCTTGTTCAGCTCTTTGTGCTCAAGGGCACCGAGAAGCTGAGGTTTCAACCCGCTCATAAGAAGCAATCAACATGCACATAAACTTTCCCCTGCAAATAGATTGTCTTTTTGGTATCTTTGCCAAAAGCTTAGCATTACAGAGAAAGAGAAAGTGAAAGGGAGTGAAAGGTGGAGGGAGAGGAAAGATACAGCAACTGCGTGACATTAGGCTCTAGTGTCACCTTGAGAAGATGAACTTCAAAAATAAAGATGCATAGCACAGGATTTAGGGGCGGGGGTCTCTCCTGACTCCCACAGCTATTGCTAGTCTAAGCTAAAAGCCCTTTCTACCCTGGCATCCATGTCAAAATGGGGAATAGACTGATCATTCTAAATGCAAGATGAACAAACTTTGTCACCTTTCTCAGGCCCACTGCTTTCCGCCCATGCCGCAGGACACGGAGGCAGCGGCTCCTCTTCCTCTTTCCCTCCTCCGGCCATACCCAACCCAGCACTGCTGGGGCACCAGCCCGCTGGCCTTCTCTGACTCAGCTGCTATTTTCCTGTAGAACTTTTATCAAAAGAAACCTTATCATCGTCCAACCCACAGTGCCAAGAAATGCAGCAGGAAAACCCCAAGGACAATAGAAAGCTCTGTTGTGTTCTTTAAGGTTGACACTCCCAGAGAAGATTTTTTTTTTTCCTGCTTGGATTTGGAGAATTTTTTTCGTTCTTTTTTTCTCCCTCAAAACTGGCATAGATTATAAAGTTATCATTCTAAATTGTCAGCGTGGTAGCACTGGGTTGAAAAATAAACACAATTAGACAATAAGCACACCCCCTGAGTATTTAACTGAAGTTGGCCAGATGTTTGCTTTTAATGAATTGATCATCATTGATTATCAAAACATATATGTATTGATTTTATCCCTTAAACCTTAGATACTAAATAATCTGCAAAGCTGTTAATCCTGGATAGATTTAAAGATAATAGATAACGATGCATTATTCATAAATGTTGTGCAGCGGGATATTCATTATACAACTGTTAATCTCTAGCAATATCATTTTCATATTCATCTGTTATTATTTTATTTAAACCAGATTGTCAGAAATTTTAGGAATGCTAATTTTTAACATTCACCCTTAAAATATCAATTCCTTTTTTCAGTCTAATGCAACCATGGAGACTGAATAAAGATGCTGCTTCCCTCGCTCCACTCCTGCCCCAATTTACACACAAACACACTCACAAAGATCACACATCGTACACTGTGTGCCTCTGTTGCTGGCTGTTCAATGGTTTTCCAGCCTGTCTTTGTTTCAAGGTCAGTCAGACTCAAGTTCCACTTTCTTTCTTCATGTAGGAAGATTTTTTTTATTGGTAAGCTTATTTAAATTCCTTTGCAGATATTGAACCAAAACTGCTCAGGCTGCAGCCTCCTGGGACCTTTGACTCAGGGCTAAATATAAATAAATATCCATATAGGACAGCTTTTGATGAAGCATTAGAGATGACTCTGGCTATAAGGCTTCTTGACTCTATTTTCTCATGAAAAACCCAGGGCAGTAGAAAAAACCTTAGCCACAGAGGGGAATAGATTTGTAAATTGCTGCCTATGGACCTCCTGGGACTTAATGGCACAGGGCAAAGAAGCAGCTGATCTTGGCAAAGGAAGCAAGATAAATAAAATTAGCCACCAAATCAGCTCCCTTACAAATACCAGCTGTCAACTCCCTCCAATGTTTATGAATTTGGGGGCATGTTACTGTCACAGTGTCTCTTACCTGGGATCAAGTAGCATCACTTCTTTCGATTGGGCAAGCGTCCCCAGCTCCCCACACAGGAAAGCTAAAGCAATAGATTCGCCTTCTTTTTTATTTTCTTTTTTCTTTCTTTCTTCTTTTTTTAATCCTTTCTCCCTTGTCATGTATACAAGAAAGTAACAAATCTAGGCCAACCAGGAGTTATCACTATAATGCTTGTACTTGTTATTGTTTATTTTTAAATTATTCAGCCAGTCATCCTTTTGAAAAATGGGGCTGTGGGAGGAGGTAGGGGGATTGGTGTGCTGCCACTTAATGGTCACAACGTAAGGATGTAGGGAGCACCTCTTGGATGCAGGACACAACTACAAAGGGAACTCTATCTAATAAATGCAAACATTGTAACCTACTTGTTTATACCCTTACCTTTACCTGAAATTAAAAAAGCAATGTTTTAGAAAGCGAATTTGCTGGTGGAGGTAGGAGACCAGGCTGGAAGAACAGAAATAAGAGAAGGCAGGCGTACCACAAACTTGGGGGGTACTTGTCCCTCTCTCCAGCTCCCCAGTGGGACCCAGCCTCAGTTTCCAGGAAGAGGCTGGTGCTGCTTGCCTGGGGCTCAGAAAGGTACAGCAACCTTTGCAGGTGGCCTGGGTGACACTCAACAATTTTAAAAGCTAACCTTAGTCCCTGCACTAATGGCCTTGACAGCGTTATCTCACTGAATGCTCAAAACAACCCTCAAAATGGGTAGTATTATGACCCCCATTTTTAAAAATGAATAAACTAAGTAGTTAAGTAGTTTGTCCCCCTCCTGGACTAGGAAGAAGCTTCATGGCACCTACCAAATGATATGAGGTACCCCGCTCCTACTGGAACGTGAGGGTGACCAGCAAACCACAGTCACGTTCTATGGCCAGTCATTGATGCCCAAGTTGACAGCGTGTGCTTGCAGTGACAGGTGGATTCTTTGGGGTGCTGTGCAGAGACTGTAAGCATTGCGAGGCATGTCCTCAGGGAGAATCAGCTGGAACCACATGGGAATCACAGGGATCACATGGAAACCGTAGGGAGAAAACTCCGTAACAAGTGCTACAAAGCCTTTCTCCTTGCTCCCCCGCCTACACCTTTTTGCAACCAGAGGGAAGAAGCAGAATGAGAGGGAACAGGGACCAGCTCCTTTAATCTTAATTTGCACCTAACTATGTATGCCCTTTGGCTGGAGGCCAGGTGAAATTCCTATTACACTTTATGAAAGCAAAACTATTAAATGTTTCCCTTATGTTGCGATAGCTTCTAAAAAAAGAAAATCTTCTTAAACTCAGTTCATCGCTGGCCCATAAAGAACATGTGTTGGCTCATGAAAATGGTAATTTTTTCTTATTGTTTATTTTTAAAAATATGTGAAGCTTTTCCACTGTGCCTGGATAAGAATTCTGTATAAACCATAGAAAATCATAATCTCTGCCCAGAAGGAGTTTTGATCCCAAACCAGGCAAAATATCAGAACACAAACAGGCAAAATCCACGCTCCACACACAGAATGAAGGACCAGTAATGAGAGAGCCAGAGAGGCTGGCATGATTCAGACTGGGGGGAGGAGGAATCTACTTTTCATTCAAGTATAATAAAAACAATAATGCTTTACTCTCAAAAGCTTTCCAGTGATATTCTTTGGTTCATACTTCACAGGACAATGAAGGAGGTGTGGCCATTCCCACGTCCAGACTCAGGCCAGCTCAGTGCCTTGTCTGACTGAGGCCATCATCACCGGTGGGCACAACTCGGGCTTCACATGGCCAATTATTTACCTAATCCAAGAAAAGGGAAGTCACTGGGATTTTTCTGCCTGAATTTTTAGCACCAGAGCTGGTCATTGACACAAATAATGCACACTCGTAAATGGCCTTTACCCACCCTGGGGAGCAAGTTGTGTGCCACACGCGCTTGCATTTCTCTGACGTTTTCCGTTTCTTGTGGGGGTGAGTGAGGGCAGGTGGGTGAGAGAGTTTCTAGAAGGGCTACCGGAGGGAAAGCAGGGGACACCAGTGACAAAGCATGGTGGCTTCCCTGTCCCTTCCCTCCCAGAAAGGCATCTGTCTCCTCTGTCTGATGCGGCTCTTTTCCTTGCCAGATTACCATGCTCGGCACGTGGGGACGACACAGAAGGATTTTCCATAAATTCGAGTTTAAAGGGGATAATACTCAATGTTAAATCGTTAAATTAAATCATTCTTTACAAGACGTTTTTACAATTTCAAGCCATTTTCCCAACTAGCGCTGCATAGTAAATTAATTACTGCATTAGTAGTTCATTGGTGACTATTGTAAACAACGTTTTTACTAAAAATATACGCAACTATGCTCCAAATGTTTGTGCACATAGTTTGAATTCATTGAAAGTACTGATAATGTTGGAAGGAAAAGTATTCTTAGTAATTTTGTTGCTCGCCTCATTTTATCCTGGAAAGAGTTATATTTACCCTCCATTGGCACATAGAGTAATCTATCACAGTTACGTATGCGGTGCTGGATAATATAATTGAAGACTTTTACGAAGTTAAACCAGGGAATTGGAGAAGGTTGGCTATTAATCTAGTAAAAATCACTTTAATATTTTGGTTTATATATAAACTAAGAAGAAAGATAAACTATTTTTCAACCCTAATGGCTGAAAATATGAAAGATAAAAATCCTGTGGTGGATAAGCATACAACAAAAGTCACATACATTATATCCAGCCTTGCTCATTCCAAAAGTGTTTTGCATCCTTTTTGCAAATAAATGGTTAGTCTTATAAAATAATGTGCAATAAGGATAATGTACATTAGCAAAATGACTTCTATCCAGGTGGGTAAGAAATAGAATTTGGGTAAAAGTGTTCCCTACATGACCCGTGTAAAAGTATCTCAAACTGCATATAAATAACCTGGATTGATTTTATATGCAGTTTAAGTTTTTTTCTAAATATATACACTCAATGAACAGCTGAAAGTCACAAAGCATCGAAACACCCAAGTATAAGGAGCAGGTTTTTGTAAAAAGCATATTCACATGTCTATATCTGCAGAAACCATTTTCTCCAAAGCCAAACTTGGCAAAACTCATTTGATATGTTCATATATATTTGTGGAACAATAGGTATATTTGAAATAAAATATTGGAAATCAGGCCTGAGCCCCCAAATCGGTACTCTCTGGCTGCTATATCCCTGCAGAAAATAAGGTCCCACAGATGCACACACATTTATGTGACACCCGGTATATATCGTGTGTGCACAGGTATGAGGCACATCAAAAGAGAGAGAGAATCCAAAGCAAAAACCCACCCCAACGTCCATCAGGACTGAAATACATAAATAAATTGGCCGAGGTTTATACAGTGAAATAGGAAGCAGCAGTGACAGGGCATAAACTATAACATAGATGAATGTCACCAAAACATTGTACAAACGAAGCCAGACATGCAAGGAACATAATCTATGTTTCATTCCTGTAGGATCATTGAAGAAGTGAAAATAATCTACGGTGTTAGAAGTCAGGGTAGTGGTGACCTTTGGGGAAGAAGGGATAAACAGGACAGGGCAGGAGGGGTCATTTGAGGTCCTGCTTTCACAGTTCGGTCTCACTTTCTGAAATCTTACATATGATATATGCACTTTCTATATGCTAAATATACTTCAATAAAAATATTACTCAAAAGTAAAAATAAATACAGGACATTGGCTAGGCACAGGGGCTCATACTGATACTCCCAGTACTTGGGGGAGGCTGAAGGAGAAAGGTTGCTTGAGTTTCAGAGTTTAAGGTTACAGTGAGCTATGATGGTCCCACTGCATTCCAGCCCGGGTGACAGACAGAGACTCTATCTCTAAAACAACAAACAAACAACTGCAAAGACAGCTCCTTTCCAAGCATAGCTAACCTACAGGGTTGCACAGGGTTTAAGTTCTCCATGTGCTGCGTAGGGAACGGAACCCTCAATACTTTCCAGAGACTCAAATGAATGCTCATCTGCGATTGTAAGAAGAACCCTCGTCTTCTCAGACTGTTGTGATAAACAAAACTTCTTACCACAAAAGAAGGGGAAGCTTACGTCCACTTACGTCCACTATGAGCCAAATCCAAATATCCCCTGGTGTGTGTGTGTTCAGACCAGCCAGAACTGGGTCATGCAGAGCCAGGGAGTGCTCCGAGCGGCTGTCCATGGTTCCAGTTAGATGAAGCACTTGCCAGAGGTATAGACAGCCTCACCCTCTAGAAGACACCATGTAAGCTTCTGACAAAACAACCCAGTGGGGGAAAGAGCACATTCCCTGAACTGCCTCTGAGCATCACCCAGACTTCAGAGATGTTGTAAAAGTGATATGCAGTTCTCCTGTGAGAATTAAGAAAGGGAGTCTTTTATTTGGTCTGAACTTTCTTCAAGAAATGCACCAAAGCTAATGCATTCTGGCACGATTCCATTTGGGTAACATGGGGCTCTTCTACTCCCACCCAGACCACTGCTCTGCTTGAAGCCCACAAACTCCTTTGTGAGTAAATCAGGGAAGATCACAATGGGGCAGCAGCTCCATGCCAAAAATGGGATTGGGGGACAAATTCCAAAATAAATACTGACAGCCAGAAAAGGAAATAGATAAGGACCCAGTCATCTAGCAGAAATGAGAAAGAAAACTGAACATCATTCTTGACGCTGGCCTGCTTTGTCTTTATAGCCATGTGTGAATTATATTACCTTCTTGGGAAATGGATATGTTATGCTTTCTCCAAGTGGAGCCAAGGAAGGTTGGTGGTTGTGAGGGAAAACAGGATCCTCCTGCCTCTCTGGGCATATAGCCATGCTGCCCCAGTGCGAAATGTCTTTATCAAGCCTGACATCATTCACCATAACCATGACCCTCTGGTCTCCAGGGAAGAACACACCACATCTATAATCTTTAGTTCTTCTTCTAACTCCATCACTTACTTGCAACATCATCTCCAGCTAATCGTTTAATCTCTCTGGGCTGCAAATACTTTGCCAACTGCAATTGCCCTTTTCATTCTTCAAACACTCAGAACAGCAAGATAAAGAACGCTCATCTATAGCTCTGAGCATTCACCAGCTTATATGACTCTTCCTTTGTCTCTCCTTGTTTAAGCCCTGCCCAGCTCACACGTGATGACTGAGTCCTGCCTCCCAAGTCATGAAGAAGGTGGGTCACTCTTAGGAGCCTTTCATAGGGAATGAGTGGCTGCTACTCAGGCTCCTTCTAAGCTTCTTGACCTTCTGATCTTTTCCCTTATCTTGTTTTATTTTAATTAATTAAGTTTTTTTTTTTTTTTAGGCAGAGTCTCATTCTGTTACCCTGGGTAGAATATCGTGGCATCACAGCTCACAGCAACCTCAAACCCTTGGGCTTAAGGGATTCTCTTGCCTCAGCCTCCCAAGTATCTGGGACTATAGGCGTCCTCCACAACGCCTGGCTGATTTTAGAGACAGGCTCTTGCTCTTGCTCAGGCTGGTCTCGAACTCCTGAGCTCATGTGATTCACCAGCCTAGGCCTCCCTGAAAGCTGGGATTACAGGTGTGAGCACCACATAACCCAACCCCTTACCTTGTTTTAAAAAGAGACTTTTTAAACATTTTAAATTTTAAAATTAAATTTTAAAAATTAAAATTTTTCCAGTTACTTAAGTCCAGTTTTTAAGGAAGTGATAAATTTTACATAATAATAAAGATACGTTTTACTATGTATTTTTATTGTCTTGGGTTGGGTGTAGAAGGACAGGTTGGCCTTATATGGCCACTGACAATTTTAAAAAAAGAATATACTTCATATTAAAGGATTAAAAATGACAGCACGCCAAAGGCCAAAGAGAAATAAAGTGAAAGTATTGTTGCGACTGTAAGGCAAACTAAGGGGAAAGTACCATTTGATTCCTCCCCCACGTTCCCATTTTCTAGGGAGCACCTTTGGGGGAAAGTGAGCAGCTCCCTGTGGCTCTGGCCCCCCAGCACTTGCAGCAATGCCCACACAGCATGGAGGAGACGGATGCTTCTCTTAGTCAGGCATGTGATCACATATTTCCAGATGAGAGGCACAAAAAATGATTAAAGGTTTGGGAAATTGGATCTCTATAGAAAGACTAAGGGAACTGGCTTCCTGTATCCTCAAGAAGAAGCAAAACGGGTAAGAGGAAAGCGCCCTCAACCGCCCTGCACGTGAAGGAAGGCACCAGCAGTGATGCTGAGGATTAACTAAAGGCAAGAGCAAGGTCATTAAAGAGCAGCCAGGTGTCATTTACTTACACGTGAACAAGACTTTTGAAGCCTTACACTTTTAACCTGGAGGAATCCTTGGCATCCTCTCTCCTTTCAAAATAGGTCTTAGGGTCTGCCTGAAAACACGGGAGCAATGTCACTCCTCACTTCCTTTCTTGGCTGGTTTGATTAGCAGCAAAAGGAAGGTCAGAGGAACTTTGGGGTACCTCTCAGAATTGTAGATTTACGATCTCGACAACCATTAGGCTCAACAAGTTGGCAGCTATTATCTGTGATCATCAGTCTAATCAGAAATAATAGCGACCTCAGCACAACTTGCTCAATTACTATCCAAATATTGGCACAGTTTTACATCGTTTTCCCAAATAGCAGAGCTGCCCTGAGCCCATCAGCTCTATAAAATACATTCCTTAGCATGACTTTCTTCTTTCTGTAAATGATATCACTTTTGCATAGTCACCCAGGTGTGACACCTCAGAGTCATTTCAGACTAATCTGTCTCCCTTGCTCCTCACTGGCAGTCTGTCAACAATGCCTGTTGAGTATTTCTTCTTCGTCATCTCACTCCCATTCCCTTCTTCCCACCCCCAGGGCAAAAAAATCCTAGTTCAGACAATTATTATCACAAACCAGGAAAACAGCTATAGACACTACCTAATTCCTGCCTCCTTAATTCAAGTCCTTTCTCAGTCTTCTTAAAGGGTAGCCAAAAGTCACCTTTGAGAAAATTACCAAGAGAGATTGTTAAAAATGCAGGACTCCCAAGCCCTAAACTTCTTTCTTTCTCAGAATGTCCGGGGTTGGTTCTCGGGGATCTGAATCGTTAATAAGTTCTCCCCACCTGATACTGTGTACCTAAAATTTTAGAAATTCTTTTCTACCAATTCAATCCACCTGGAGATTGTTCATTCATTTATACAACACATGCCAGGAACAGTTCCCTCTGCATCAAGCTATTCCATCCACAGAAGTCTTAGGTTTGTCCATAAATTGTACAAAGGATAAATAAAATGTGATATATTCATACCATGGTTTACTATGCAGCACTAAAAAGAACCAAAAAAATACCACTGCACACAACATGAACAACTCAGTGAAGGAGAAAAAGGAACTCGACATAAAACAGTATATACGCTATGATTCCATTTAAACATTTAAACGAAGTTTCAGAATAGGCTACTCTTAATCAGTGGTAACAGACATGAGAACAGTCGTACCTGAGGGATAAAACTGACTGGGTTGACACATGAGTGTACCTTCTGGAGAGTTAGAATTGTTCTATAGTTTCATTCAGAGGTATTTCCATGTGTGCATGTGTGCAAATGTGTGTATAAGTAAAACTTCCTTGAGGGTTGTATACTCTATGTTAATTACACCTTAATTAATATAATAAAAATAAATAAGTGTAGTTATAGGCTTCTTGAAGGCAGGAGGGGGGAGGTGAGAGAAAGGCAGAGAGAAAACCTTGAATGATTCGCCATTGACTGAAGGGTAAAATCCAAACTCCTTAGCGTGGCTTTTAGGAGCTTTCACAGTAAATCCATAACCTAACTTTTCAAAGCAAAGTCCTGTCTCCTCCCTCCTCCAATAAGACTTACCCCCTTGTGTCTGATCTGACTGAATAGAACTCCTGGTTTTCTGCCTTCTTTCCCCTTATTCTCTTTCTTCTTCTCTTGTGATCGCACCTCACCCACCTATCCTATTACTCTATTCTTTCTCCATCCAATTCTTAACTGTACTTGAAGGTCAAATTCTTTTCCCTCATAATCTCTTCACTGACTGCTGGTGGCTTGAATTGTGCTCCCCCAAAAGATTTATTAAAGTCTTAACTCCTGTACCTTATTTTTAAATAGGGTAATTTTCAAATGTTATTAATTAAGTTGGGGTGATATTGGATTAAGGTGTTCGCTGAATCCAATGACCTCATAAGAAGGCCATATAAAGACACAGAGGGAAAAACACCTTGTGAAGACGGACACAGAGAGTTGAGCGATGCAGCCACCTGCCAAGGGTGGCCAGCAACCACCAGAAGCCAGCAAAGAGGCAAGCAAAGACTCTCCCCTATAGTCTTCCAAGGGAACACCATGACAACTTGATTCCTCCAGAACCATGAGAGAGTAAACTTTGTTTGTTTTAAACCACCCAGTTTATGGCAATTCTTTTGGAAGCCCTTGGAAACTAATACATCACTCCTACTCATATAGTTGGCTCTCTTACTTCCTGGCTTCTACAGCTCCCAAATTCCAAACAGGTCACTTGGCCCCTTTGTCAGCCCATGTGGCCCCCAATAATCCCTTCCTCACAGTATTAATGCCCTTGTCTAACCCCCTCCCACATTAATAGGACTCACCTTTGCTACTGATGGTGTATTAGAGAAATGATGCTTTGCTTCTAAGGGTAGGGCATAAAATACACTGCAGTTCCTGCCTTGCTCTCTTGGACCACTCACTCTGGGGGAAGTCAGTTGCCATGTCACTGTAGCATTCAGGGAGCCTTATGAAGAAATACGCTTGGTAAGAAACTGAGGCCTTTTGACAACAACCTTCATAAACTCCCTGTTTATGTGAGTAAGCCAAACTGGAAGTGGCTCCACTAACCCCAGCCCAGCCTTCAGATGACTATAGACCTAGATGAGATCTTGACACTGCAAACTTGTAAAGGACTTTGAATCAGATAACCGACTTCTGGATTGCAGACACACAGAAACTACATGAGATAATAAATGCCTATTGTTTTAAGACACTAGGTTATGGGGTAATTTTTCTACAGCAGTAGATGACTACTATAAACCCGATTTTCATACACTGTCTCTTATTTCTTAACTCTTTGGGAAGATCTTGACTTCCCAACTAGATTGCAAACTCCTTGAAGGCAGGGATCATTTCTTGTGTTTCTTTTGCATCCTCTATCATGCCTAATAATTTATTTTATATATAAAATACATTTATAAAATATAGATACATATGTATATATAAAACATCCCTTGTGAACATGTGTGAATGAGTGAATGAACACCGTACAACCCAGTAGATTAGCTTTCAGAATACCAAGTTGAACCAAGAAGTACATCTCTCATTTAAAAATCAAGTTTACGGAAATTTCTCTCACGAGGCAACATCAAAAAAATCTGCACTCGAAGTCATTTTGAAGCCGTTCTTCTTTCTCTCCCACCCATTCCCCTGCCTCTCTGGGGTAGCTTGTTGGTTTCTGAAATCTAGGTCACCTCCAGTGGCATGACCTAATTAGGAGATGTAATTTAACAGCAAAAATAAAATAAAATAAATCCTCTGAGATGGCAGATTTGAAACAGAAGAGTGTTCCTTTTATTTTGTGTGTTTGGCAATAGCTCCCCTATTATCCCCTTACCACCCCCAAGCTACACAATTTGTAAAGCACAAAGAAGGAAGGTAGAAACACATTCAGGAGCAGCTGGAAATGATGAATTTATAATGATCACAGAAGGAGGAAGAGTAAGCATTCCTTCGCTGAAGTGGCTCCATGGGGCTGCTTCTTGGCAGCACAGTGAATGAGTCTTTGGAGGAAGAAGTATTGGTGATGCTGATATGAAATCCCACACACTTTAAGGCTGGGAAGAGACTTACATCCCATCTACCCCAACCCCTCAGGAAATGCCATGACACCTGCAGTGTTGGTAACACAATAGAACTCCGCGCACAAATATTCTAAACAATAGGGGTTCTTTTCTTTCATACATTTGGCACTTTTGTTTTAGAAAAGAGAAAAGGAGCAAGCAAACTAAACAGATTTTAGGGGTTCGTTATAAAATTCACTCCCAGGAGATACCATCAGGCCAGGCAGGATTAAATCCATCTCCGTCACCTTTTCCTCTCAGAGGTATGATGTTTGGTTCCTGTAAAATGCTTAAGTGCTTTCTGAATCACCCCAGAAACACTTAACTACCCTGATCATAATTGAATGCATTATTAATTCTTTCTTTGAAAACTGATATTCCATGTTTGTCATTAGGCAATTCCACTTATCTGTCCAACAAAACTCAAAAGCCTACTACATGTATAACTGGTTGAATGGCATTATATTATTCCCATTTTACAGAGGCACCCAAAGGCTAAGCACTTTCTTGAAGCCAAATACCTAATAAAAGGTGAAGCAAACCTGGGCAATTTGACTATAGAAACTTTACCTTACCTTACAGTAACTATAAAACTATGTTTTCCAACTACTTGGGACCAATGTAACGTGCATATCTGTTTCTCTCTGTAAGAAACTCCCTAATTGCAGCAGAGAACCCCAGCCATTCTCTGACTTCTGTTCATCCCAATACACCCAAGGGAGTTAGCAGACTACCACTAATGCCCCAGGTTCATGCCCCAGTGACTCTCTGTGTTCCTGAGCAGGCTTTGCTATGCCCTCCTGGCACCCACCTCTTATTAAGAACCACTTCCCTGTAACTGAGAGGTTCCACTTGAGCTTGACAGCATGAGGGGCTCTGCAGACACACTCCTCAGTGAAACTGGTAAAAATGGTTTTTAAAAACAACAATTTAAGGTCTCTAGAAATAACCCAACTGGCATGTAGCAAATGAAGAAACATTTATTCATGAAAATTGACTAACACTCAAGAAAAAAGAAAAAAGTTAGTGGTATTTGAACCAAGACCCACCCTCTTTCTACCCTCTCCCAGCTCAGTGGGGTAAAGATTTCTTTTCATTTCTTCTCCCGCTTGCTACCAGTCAGAGGGTTATTTTTCTGGTGTGGTGCGTTGACATTTCTCATCTTTTCCCTAGCTACCTGTTGGCCAGCCTAAGTTCTGGGTGAATGTGGCCAAGAGGTAAGCATTCCCTTCTTCTGCCCAGCCCCCTCTTGTGCAACAAACTCTACCTTAGGGGTGGTGCTGCTGAAAATACTGGGCCCCCAACTGTGCTTGTCTTGACTTGTAAAGCTGGGTTTCATACCAAGCAAGAGAGGCAACCTTGTGCTGCCACTCTCCTTACCTACTGAGTATTCAGCTTCTAAAGCAAGGATATAACTCAGAGAAAAACACTGCCCCCAGCACCAGAAGCTGGTTCACACATTTTGCCAGAGGGATGAAACAGGTCTTAGAGCAGAGAGCTCCAAATCTCCACCTGAAGGAACTTAATTCATTTACAACAGAGTATGAAGAAGTTCAAGCCTAAAAAGTGTTCTCAAAAGCAATGGAAGTTGTAGTGTAGCACAATTTTGAGGAGATTGACAAACTAATCAGAGACAGATTAAGTCACAGGACAGTTAGGTTGCTGAAGAGAAATGGAGAAAGAGACATCTCACCTTCCTGAGGTTAAGAACAAATCGCGAACACCTGACCTCAAAACTGTCCCTTCAAAGGAGCCCCAAACTGATTGGGTTAGCCAATGAAGCAATTTATGCCTGGGGGCATTGTTGAAAATAGAGCAGCCAAGTGGCAATTAATTGAATTTAGAAGTATGTGTGGTCAAGGAAAGAGAAAAACAGTCCAAAGAAGCCCTGTCAAAACTGCTACCATCCCAGGCGACTGTGGGCATACCTAACACTGCATCCCCGAGGAGTGACATCAGAGACCTCACTCTGTGGAAGGGATGAAATGGGAAGAGGAAATAGATTTTACTAAAATAATTCAGCCAGTTATTAAACAAGCAAGTAATAATAACAATCCCTACAGAGACTAGCGGTCCAAGTTGCTACAGTAAATTAGGTAAAATGTACAGTGTCTAACAAAAAAAGATACATGCCAAGAAACAGAAAACTATAACCCATCTTCTGGGGAAAATGGCAACAGAAATTGACTATGATAGTGATCAGATGTGAGATTTAACAGACACAGATTTCAAAGTAGCAACTACAAATATGCTCAAAAAACTAAAAGGAATGTTGTTAAAGGAATAAAGGCAGATACGATGATAATTTTGCACCAAATAGAGAATGTCAATAAATTATTTTTTAAAAAGAACTAAATGAAAGTTGATAAGTATGATTGAAATGAAAAATTTATTAGAAAGACTGAACAATGATTTTAACTGGAAGAAAAAAATAGCAAACTTAAAGACAGACTGAGAGACATTATACAATCTAAAGAATAGCTGGGAAAAAAATAAAGAAAAATGAACAGAGCATCAGAGAAATATGGAACACCATTAAGCATACCACCATGTATATAATGGGCCTACCAGAAAGAGAAGGGAGAAAAAGAAACAGAAAAAAAATTGAAAAAATAATGGCTGAAAAAGATTAATCTACCAGGTGTCCTCAAACTTTTTAAACAGGGGGCCAGTTCACTGTCCCTCAGACTGTCGGAGGGCTGGACTATAGTTTAAAAAAAGAAACTATGAACAAATTCCTATGCACACTGCACATATCTTATTTTGAAGTAAAAATCAAAATGGGAACAAATATAATTCACACCGCAGCATGTGGCCTGCCGGCTGTAGTTTGAGGACCCCTGATTAAGAAAGCTTCACTAATGCAAGTAATATAAAGATCGAGAGATCCACAAACTGATAGTAAAAATGCTGAAAGCTAAAGACAAGGAAAAAATCTGGAAAGCAGTAAGGAAAAAAAAAGACAAATCACTTATAAAGAAAAGACAAATCACTTATATAAAAAAAGACAAATCACTTATATTTGGGGTGGCACCTGTGGCTCAAAGCAGACGGGCTCCAGCCCTATATACCGGAGGTGGCAGGTTCAAACCCAGCCCCGGCAAAAAAAAAAAAACTGCAAAAAAAGAAAAAGAAAGAAACCCACATTTGATTGACAGTTCAGTTCTCAACACAAAAAATGGAGGCCAAAATGTAGCAGGGTAACATTTGAAGTATTCAAATAATAAGTGATTTGTCTTTTTTTAATCAAGAATCCTGTATCTAGAGAAGCTACCTTTCAAAAATGAAGGCAAAATAAAGACATTCCTAGATCAACAAAAGACTTTAGGTTCCAAGATCGAAATATATTAAAAGTGAAAGGATAGAAAAATATCCCGACATAGCAACCACAAGAAAGCTTGAGTGCCTACAGATAAGATAAACTTTAAAATAAAAAAATTCTACCAGAGATAGAGGACATTTTGCAACGTTATATATCAGAAAGATACAATTATGAGCATGTATGCACTCAACAGCAGAGCACTGAAAAAACAACAATAAAAGCATGGAGCAAAACCTGACAGAAATGAAGGGAGAAATAGACAACAATTAAGTGAGAAATCCAAAATAGTCAGAGATTTAAGAACCCCACTTTAAATAATGGATTTAAAAACTAGGCAGAAGATCAATAAGAAAATGGAAGACTTGAACAACACTATAAACCAAATATGTCTAGCAGACATCTATACATAACTCCACCAAACAGCAGAAGAATATAGATTCTTCTCAAGTGCTTATGGAGCATTCTCCGGAATATAACATATGCTATACCATAAAGCAAATCTCAACAGAGTTAGAGGGATAGGTACAGTCCAACCATGTCCTCGAAACGTGATGGAGTAAAATAGGAAATCACTAACAGAGAAGAAATTCTGAAAACTCTAAAATATGTGAAAAATTAAATGACACACTACTAAAACACCAAAAAGTCAAAGATGAAATCAAAACATAAACCATAAAATTCTTGGAGATGAATGAAAATGAGAACGCAACATAGCAGACTCAGGGAATGTAGCTAAAGCAGTGCTTCTAATGAAAGCTGTAGCTATACAGGCTTATGTTAAAAAAGTAGAAAGATTTCAAATCAATAACTAAACTTTCCATCCTAAGGCACTAACAAGAAAAGGACACTATGCCCAAAGCAAGCAGATGAAAAGAAATAAGATAAGAGAAGAAATTAATAAAAAAGAAAGATAAAAACAATAGCAAAAAAATCAATAAAACCAAAAGCTGCTTCTCTGAACACATTAATAAAATTGACAAATCCTTAGCTTTTCCAAGAAAACAGGAGAGAAGACATTAGACTCAGAAATGAAACAGGGGTCATTATTACCAACCATACAGAAATAAAAAGAATTATCAAAGAATACTATGAGTATATGTGAAAAATTAAATAATTTAATTGAAATGGACAAATTCCTAGAAAGACAAAACCTACCAAAACTGGCTGAATAATAAATAGACAATCTCAACAGATCTATAATAAATAAAGAGATTGAATCAGGAATCAAAGAACTACGCATGAGGAAAACTCTAGGTTCAGATGGCTTCATTGGTGATTTCTATGAAGCATTTAAGGAATTCATTCCAATTCTTTACAATTCTTTCGTACAACAGAACACTTAGCAATTCATTCTGTGACTTCAATATTTCCCTGATACAAAACTAGACAAAGATATCACACACACAATCCATAGACTAATATTTCTATTCTATTTCTATTGAGCAAGAAATGAGCCATCCAAAAGTGAAATAAAGGAAACAATTCCATTTACAATAGCATCAAAAATAATAAAATAGGTAGGAATGAGTTCAATGAAAGAAGTACAAAATGTATATGCTTAATTTATAAAACACTGTTCTAATAAATTCAAGATCTAAATAAAGGGGGGAAAATCCCACAATGACAGATTGAAATATTTAATGTTATTAAGATGGTGATACTCCTAAACTCAGCTACAGATTCAATAAAATCCCTATCAGAATTCCAGCAGGCATTCTTATAGAAATGGACAAGGTGATCCTAAAATTCCCAACTGAAAAGGATCCAAATAGCTAAATCCATCTTGAAAAGGAGTAAAGTTGAAGGATACACTCACTGATTTCAAGATTTATTATAAAACACAGTAATCAAGACAGCATGGCACTGACATATAATTACAAATAATCATATAGATCAATGGAATATAACTGACAGTCCAGATGTAAACCCATGTTTATACCACAAGGATGTCAAGACCATTCAATGGGAAAAAATAGTATTTTTAACAAATAGTGCTGCAACATGTAGTTCACCATAGGCAAAAGGATGAAATAAGACTATTATATTATACCATATGAAAAAGCTAAGCCCAAATAGAAAAGACCTAAATATAAAAGCAAAAATTATAATACTCATAGATGAAAATACAGGGTAAATCAACCTCTGATTTGGCAATGGCAACGAAAAAGACAATAGACAAATCAAACTTTAGCAAAATTTAAAACTTCTGTGCTTCAAAGAACACCATCAATAAAGCAAAAAGATAACCCATAAAATGGGCCAAAATATTTACAAATCATATGTCTGATAAGAAATTGTATCCAAAATATATAAAGAAGACTTTCAACTCAATAAAAAGAAATCTGATTCAAAAATGTACTCATAAGTTTGAGTAAACATTTCTTCAAAGAAGATACGCAAATGATCAATAAGCAAATGAAAAGATGCCCTTCTGTTATTTATCAGGAAAATACAGATACAACCACACTCTCACTGGATGGCTAAAATCAAAAAGCTAACTAATACACATACTGGTAAAAATATAGAGAAAACAGAACCCTCATACAGTACTGGCGGGAATGTAAAATTTTATAGCCACTTTGCAGAATATTCTGACCCTTTCTTAAATTGTGAAACATGTAGATTTGTCATAGGACCCAGCAATGCTATGCTTAGGTATATACCTTACAAAATTAAAAATGTATGTCCACACAAAAAATCGTGCACAAAACTTTACAGTAAAACCTCTCACATCTGTAATCCTAGCACTTTGGGAGGCTGATGCAGGAGGATTACTTGAGCTCAGGAGTTTGAAACCAGCCTGAGCAAGAACAAGATTCCATCTCTGCTAAAAATAGAAGCAATTAGCCAGATGCTGTAGCAGGCACCCATAGTGCCAGCTACTCAGGAGGCTGAAACAGGAGGATCACCTAAACTCAGAAGTTTAAGATTCCTGTGAGCTAGGCTGGCACCATGGCACTCCAGCCTGGGCAATACAATGAGACCCTGTCAAAAAAACAGAAAAGAAAGGAAGGAAAGAAGGTAAGAGAGGGAGAGAGAGAGAGAAAGAGAAGGATTATTCGCAACAGCTAAAAGGTAGGAAAAAAACACATACATCTATCAACTGATGAATGGATAAATAAAATGTGGTATACACATGCAATGAAATATTGTTTGATCAGAAAATGGAATGAAACATCAATATGTGCTACAACATAGCAACACGAACATTGAAAACATCATGCTAAGTGAAAGAGCCAGTCACAAAAGGCCACGGATTAAGGTTCAAGTGTGTGAAATGTCCCCAGTAAGAAAGACAGAAAGTAGATGAGTGGTTTCTGAAGGATAGTGGGAATCAGGGTGATTGCTAAGGGTACAGGGTTTCTTTCTGAGGAGATAAAAATATTCTAAAATTGCTTATAGTGATTTTCGCATCTATCTGTAAACATACAAAAGCCATTTAATTATACACTTTAAAAAGGTAAAGTCTGTAGTATACAAATTATATTTCAATACAATTATTTTTAAAAATTCAGCAATATTCCACAAAATATCTGGCCAATACTCCTCAAAACTATTAATGTCATCCAAAACAGACAAGTCTGAGAAACTGTCCCAAACCAGAGGGGGCTAAAAAGACATAATGACTAAATCCCACGTGACATCGTGGACAGGATCCTGCAACAGCTAAGAGGTATTAGGGCAAAATGATTGAAATCAGTGGGTAGAGTTGAGTTAACAGTGACGGACCCCTGCCGATTCGTTACATGTGACAAATGTACCCAGGACTGTAAGACGTTAGCAACAGGGGAAACTGGGAGAGGGGGATCCAGGAACTCTCTGTATTATCTTTGCAACTTTTCTGTAAGTCTGAAGCTATCTTAAAATATTTATTTAAATTTAAGTTTAAAAAAAGGAATGGGTACCCTAACCCAGTGTCTCCCCACTGTTATTTTTAGGAGTTGGCTATAGATGCCCATGAACCTCCTTTGTGGAGAGGCCATTGAAAGATTCTTAGAAGTGAATTCTGCAAGAGAGTGGGGTAGGCGGGTCACACCATTGGACATCATTAAAAAGGAAGAGAAGAAGTAGGAAAAAAGTGTGGCAGAGCCACACTTCTGTGACATCTAAACATGGTGGCCAAAGTTGAGCCTGGGCTGCAAATATTTAGTAAGTAAAAGAAGAGCAACTTGGTGGCAGGGATGGGGAAGACCTAGCAGAAGACCAGAGCCGGGATATTGGGTGAAAGTAAATTCCCTCCAAGGTGTCTGTGCAGGCAATGAATGCTAAGGAGTGGAGAAAGCGCAGCCCTCTCCAGGTCACATAGATTGTTATTTTTCTCTCCACCAGACAATTCTTTATAATAGTTCATTCCTCACAAAGCAATAGAGGGAACACAGATGACCACAGACTCCTTTTCTCCTGGTACTTCCCACTGTCCTGGTGTCCTACCAGGCACACATACTTTGTGCAATGTTGTTTGAGGACACAGCCTTACAGGAATATCTTACAAACACAGACTATTGCCAAAACAAGCAAATGTTCAGGATGTAAGACTCCAATAAAAATAGCAAAAACAAGAATCTGATCAGAATATAGAAAGGAAGTTACTTTGCAAACATTTTATTGGACATTTACTACAAATCGTGTCCTAAGTCAGAGGCTGAAGCCCCCAAGAAACTCAAGTAGAGCTTGTATGTGAGGCAAGGAAGTGAGGAACACTCACTTCCAGGCAGTGGTCCAGAAGAGAGAAATTAAAAGGAAGAAAGAAACAGAAAAACAAAAAACAATACAAAGCCAAAGAGCTATAATGTAAGCTGGTGTCTTGACTCTCTTGCAAAAATTCAGGTCAGAGGAAAACCCACCCAGGGAGTAAGAGGGTAGGGGAGACACGAGAAGCTCCGTCTGGCTCTCCTTGAGCAGTTCCTGGGCACCTACCTGAGCTTGCTAAGAAACTGACAATGCTTTATGGACCTAATCATACAACTTCCAGATTGTGAATTACAGTTTAAAAAGGTTTAGACTTATGCAGGGACACATAGATAGGAAATACCAAAACCAAGCAAGTCTTTCTCTGAGTCTACGTGCCTAAACTCTGCACCATTCTGCCTGGGCAAAGGGATGTGAGCCAAGAGAAAAAGATCATTTCCTTGTTTCAAAATGAAACTTTGCACAGGGATGAAAGAAAAAAATCAAGACCTAAGTCCTCCATCCTTTGGTCTCCCCTTACAAACAAGGTTTGCCTTGGCCTGATGAAGGAAGAAGGAAGAAAAGAGAAATAGTGAATGCAAAAGGGGTATCCACCACCTCCAGGAGGCCCTGCTGATCCTCAAGAAGGAGGAAGCGGCCTCAGCTCTGAGTTAGCACCTCCCATGCCAGCACTATTGATTCAGTGAAACAGTGACCCAGCAAAATGAAATACACATACCCAGAGCCATTATTGCTTCAAAATAACGTATCTACTCAACTAGTAATCAAGGTGAGGAAGAGGAGTACACAGAGCTAGTAAGAAAAAAGGGGGGATGTATGTTGAACAAATTGCAAAGAGAGAGCAACTTTTTTGTTTGCTACAGCTAGGATATCTCAACCCCCTTGGGCAGAACCCTTTTAGTCACTTCACTACATGGTTATTCCAGTTAAGTCCGTAAGCAAATGCTTGATGAGTTCTGGACACGGTATACATAGTATGTAGTAGAACAGGCCTATTTCGAGTAATGTGTGGAAATGTTTTGGCCATATTTCTGATGCAGAAAGGTATTGTGGCCAACGCAAGAGTAAGTGTGGAACCCAAGACACATTGCAAGATCTCCCATTCAGTTCAGGATCGCCCAGACATTGTAGGACAAGCAGCTCTCTTTAGCCCACACACTTGACCTCACATCTCTCCATCTTTATTCATTGTCCCCATTCTAAGATCAAAACTGGATCTCCTGTTTGTCACTTTGCCTGTTGTGACTTCACATTTCATAAATCTGAATATATGAATTTTAAGGATTTATATATGAGGTGTGAATCTCTTTGTGTAGTTGGAACCCACTTGAAAAATCCTTTTATAAAGTCACATTTTCTTACATTTGCCAATAAGAAATTCATGATAGATTTTCTTTCTCATATGCCTTCCTAGTTACATTCATTATGTATTCTGAACCAGAGAAATCTGACTTTGCAGAAGCACGTATGTTGTGTAAATTGTGAGCTGCACCTACACCGAAGTGAAATATGGTAGAAGTTGTGAAATTGGATGCTGCTTGGGAAAGACGTTATCTGGGGATCTAGTTTCTGCTATGGATGATAATTAATACCAATAATTCTCAGTATATAATGGGGTGTTCCTCCGATTGTCAATGCTGAATTTAGTTGTTAGTGCCAGAGAACAAACTAGAATACATTTTGTCAACCCTCTTACTTTTCAGACGAAGAATCCAAAATCTCCAGTTTTAAGTGGTTTATTCAAGACCATGGATCTTTTCCAAGTCTGAGAAATAGCTCAAGTCTCATAAACATTTTTAAACTTGATTTCAGCCTGTGTGGCCCGATCTACTGAGGATGTGAAGTTGTTACAATAATTTCCTTTCACTCTCAGACTACAGAAAGAATTAGGGTGTCAGGAGCAGGTACAGGTTTGGGGGGCTCAAAGTTTATAAAACTTGGAAGCCTTTGTAAGAAAAACAATGCTAAACTACAAATACAAAACTAGGTACCAAAAAAAGACTATTTACTTAGAATGAAGGAAAAAAGCAATTTTTTTTTCAAGTGGGCAAATACCATATAAATCATCAATACAGAAAGATAATGTAATATTTGTATTAATTAACTTTCTGGCAAGCCTATTATACTTGTTCCTTTACATTTTTGGCTGCATATTCTTTCATGATTTTGTATGTTCTTTCCTATAGAGAAAATATAAAGATAATTCAATCTTTCCTCCAGTATGATTGATCAAAATTTGCCTTTTATCATAGATAGATTGTAAAATCTATTTTCAATTCCAGAGCTCTTTAGTGATATTGTCACATTAAGTATTAGGGCAGTTGTCAAATCTGAGGAAATTTTTGTTAAGTTTCTTTCATATAAAGGAAGGTTCATATTTAGGAAAAAAATCTACAAAGTGGCTTCTGGCTCTGTTTATTTGAAATATTGTTACTCCCTGTATACACATGTACACCCATCTCAGACATCTTACTGGGATGCTGTGAGAACCCCTGCCCCTCAGATCTGGTAAGGCAGGGCTGCACTTGACTGGGCTATGCTCCTCTCCTCTTCCCTTGCTGTCAGTTTGCACCAGGCAAGATGTCTGTGGAATTAGGAGGCCTGTCTACTCAAACGCATGCCTTCTTCTCCTTCTTCTGAAATAGGGTCTCACCCTGTGTCCCAGGGTGAAGGTGCAATCATAGTTCACTGCAGCCTGGAACTCTTGGGCTCAAGTAACCCTTCTGCCTCACCCTCCAGAGTAGCTGGGACTACAGGCTCACGTCAGCATGCTTAGATCTTGCTCTAAGTACATGGGATCCTAGAGCTTCTTGTTCTGACAGAGCCAACCTAGATCTTGGGATCTGTCCTCCCCAGGGCAAACTGTACCTCCAGAGTGAGTATTCCTTGACCAGCCTTGGAGCCATGGTTAGAGGGTTAAAGCTTATAGTACACCAGTTTTATGGTTTTCCACCTCTGCATGGCACCTGGAGGCTCTGTAGGGAAGTCCTTTTCATCTCAGACTCCAGTACAGACTGGAAGCTCTCCACCACCAAAAGTACAGTCTATAAAGACTTCATATCACCTAAGCATGGTAGCCATGCAGAAGAAGCAGTTAGAAAGAGCTGGCAGAAATACAAATGCACATGGCTCTCAAGACAGCAAAATATTCCTGGATAATTATTAGCAGCCGCAGACACCTTACCCATCTGCCTCCTGAACCCACACGGCTCCATCTTGGCATGCCTCAGAGGGCAGCCCCATGGTAGATGGCTCCTTCAGTGTTCCCATATGGCAGAAATTGGGCAACTTTTCCTTAAACCTAACCTTTCCACAGTCTCTTTCTTCTTCTTAACCTCATAACACACCAGACACTAATCTCCCCTTGACCCCACAACAGCCCAGGATGCTAGCAAAGTGGTGCCCCCGGCAACAGTTGATGCAGGATGCATCCCTTTCTCCTCCTGCATCGCGCCTTGGAGTGAGGTGGGGAGCAAATGTGGGAAGTAGTGGCCCAGTAAATCGTCCACCCTGATCTGAACTGAAGATGTTTTAAGAGAAGACTCATCATCTGGGGGCTCCCATGCCCTAAGGATTGGTCTCCCAAGCAGCCACCCTCTCATTTTCCCTCCCATCTTCCCTCAAGCCCTGTGGCCCTGGGGACTGTGATCTCTTCCTGCCACTGATCAAGAGCACCCTCCTTGTGAAAGCTCCCAGCAACGCTAAGCAAGCCAGCAGAGCGGCCGAGACTGTCCAGGGCACACTCACTCCACCTCTGCAGCGTCCGCGGGAGCTCTGCCTCTCTCTTCCCACCCTCTGAGGTCTGGTTTTCAGGCCCTTTTATTCACATTCAGGGTGTGAGATGAATAGCCACCCTGCTTCAAGGTGTATGTTTTTAAACAGAGGACATAGTCTGAAGCCAAAGGTTCAAAGTCGAGGAGCTTTAATAAAATGTCTAACATAGAGAGATGGAGAGATTTTAGGAAAACTTCTAGGCAAAAGAGGGCAGCGCATTTAATTCTCACAACCTCCAGGTAATGAGAAGAAATAAAGTAACTGAGAGCTTTGCAGTAGTCACCCAGGTGGAGGGGTGACCTGGGAGGGGCTGGATGGCTTGTTCCAAAAATCAGAAGACCATGAGTGGGGTCTGGGACAGGCTGCCACTGTCCCAAATCGTGCCTTGCTGGCTTGTCCACACACACACACACACACACTGCCTTCCGTGGGTGGGGTGGGGTAGCTGTCTAAGCTTAACCTTTTCATTTTGTATTCCCTGCACTGCGGGGGCCGGGGAGGGGCATCTGCAAGGAAAAGGACAAATTTAAAAGGAAAGATTTACGAGGCCATGAAGATGTTGCTCCCAGACTCCTGAGTGCAGGAGTATGACTTATTTATTTTATTTTCATTTGTAACCAAAACCTTCCCCTGACTCCCATTGGCCCCAGCCGAGAGGGGAGAGAGGGCCGGCCCGTCAGGCGGTGATCGCCGGGCCAACGGGAGACAGTGTGGCGTGATGCTGACGCGGCCTCCTGGCGAGCCGGCGGCCCAGCGGAGCGGCTCGGCGCCCCCGGGCGGCCAGGTAGCGAGCTGACGGCTGGGGTCCGCGCGGAGGCGCCGCGCTGGTGGGGGCAGGCCCGCGAAACAGCTGGACTGGGGAGAAGGTGCGATCTGGCCATGCACAAACATTGTTGTTTACCCACTCCCGCGGGAGCCTTTTCCATGTCCCCCGGCTCCGTCAGCCTCTCCGCAGGTTCAGTGTTGTCTCTCCCTCCCCTCCGGCGTGATCTTTCAGGAGGTCCCCCATCCCTAGTCAATAACGTTTCTCCCCCCTCTCCTTTTGAGAGAAGGAAGGGAGCGGATGAATCCACATTAATAACATCAAAATGTCACTTAGTGATCAGCTGAAGAGGGGCGGTCTCTCTGCTGTCTTCAAGGCAGCCTATTGAGCTCTGCAGAGCCAGAGGAAGGGATGGCCACTCCGGGAACCAGGCTGGGGAAGGAAAAGGCATGGCGGTGTCCACCCGCCTGGGGGATTCAGGCGTTCACGGGGCAAAGGCACAAGGAGCACCAACGGCCAAAGGCCTCAAGGACGGCCTGGCACATACTGGCCAGGGAGAGGCAGCCCAGGGGAAAGAGGAGATTGTGTCCCTGAGCTGGAGTTCTTCTTTTAAGAAAATGAATTTAGCTGGGAAGGGGAGAGCAAAGCTTCAAGCCTATGGATAAGTCCTGAATCTTGGTCAGCCCCCTCAACATTCGCACTTGAATGACCATTTATTGAGAATCTCAGAATACTTCACAAAGCCCTTCTATTTGGGAAACTCTACCATCCTTTTCGTGCAAAAAACAACAAACAAAACCAAAATAAAACTTAAGTCATCACATTGTGATTCCTGGTTTTTCCCTATTACTTTTCTGTGCTTTGTTTAAAACTAAGGGGCTCCTTCTGACCTCTGCCTCATTCCAGCACCTAACCACAAAGTCCTCTTTCACCCGATGAAGGCAGATCATAGGGCAGGACAGACACTGGGGATCTGAATGACTGGAATATTCAGATTTACATGAAGCACTTGTAACTCTCAGCAGCCACAAGATCACACACTCCCCATCTGATGACCTGTAAGTCTCCACTCCCCCCACCTCCTATCCGACAAGAAGTTGTATCGCCCCCAATCTACAGATGGAACAATAAAGGCCTAGTGGAGTGGATGTGATTGCGTGAAGGGGGCACAATTGGAGACATACTGTTGCATCATCTGAATGTCTCATGTTATTAATATTAGATGCTAGTGGGAAGCCAGGCTTCAATTTATGCAGGACTGGGAACCTCAGAGTTCAGCTTCCAGTCTTAGCTCTGACACCTGTTTGGTATAGAACGAGAACGTGGCCCTGAGTTCTGAACTTAGAATTACCACTTAGCCATTATTTGAATCATATCACTCACCTGCTTAAAATCCTCCCAGATGGCTCCCTATTGCCTGTAAGACACAGTCATATTCTGTCACCACGATACTCAGGACCTTGTGTGATGTGGCTTCTGCCCGGCTGTCTGACCCCATCACTGCTCTCTCCTCTCACTTACTTGTCCTCAGTCACAACAGCCTTCTTTCTGTTCCTTAAATCACTTAGACTTGGTTTTACTCCACTGTCTTTGTACCTGTTGTTGCCTCTGCCCACAAGGTTCTGAAAGTGCCTGGAGACAGCTCATCATTTGCCTTCAACAAACACTGGGTTACTCAGTGAGTAGGTGAAGTACAGTTATAGGGCAATATTAACACAGTGGCAGTCTTTCCCCCCAAAAGGTCTTGGTTTTGTTGTGTTTTGTTTTTTCAGGGAGGGAGAGTTAGAAATTTGATGTTTGGGGCTGGGTGCAGTGCCTCACACCTGTAATCCTAGCACTCGGGGAGGCCGAGGCAGGTGGACAGCTTGAGCTCAGGAGTTTGAGACCAGCCTGAGTATAAGTGAGACCCTATTTCTACTAAAATTAAAAATATAGGCCAGGTATGGTGGCTCATGCCTATAATCCTACTAGTTAGGGGAGACAGGTGGTACGGAAGTAACTGAATAAGTAACAAATTCAGATGATGGTAAATTCTACAACAGTAGTATGTATTAGACCAGGGGTCCTCAAACTACAGCCCGTGGGCCACATGAGTTGGTGTGAATTGTATTTGTTCCCGTTTTGTTTTTTACTTCAAAATAAGATATGTGCAGTGTGCATAGGAGTTTGTTCATAGCTTTTTTTTTAAACTATAGTCTGGCCCTCCAGTGGTCTGAGGGACAGTGAATTGGCCCCCTGTTTAAAAAGTTTGAGGACGCCTGTATTAGACAGTAGAGGGCAAGGCAAACTATGCTTATAAGGTCATCAGGAGCGGCATCTCTGAAGAGGTGACATATGAGCTGACATCAGAGCTAGGTTAGAACTTCTAGAGCTCTAAACGCTGTAAAGATGATTATAATTCACCTGCCTTGGCCTCCCAGAGTTCAGGAGTTTGAGACCAGCCTGAGCAAGAGTGAGACCCTGTCTCTACTAAAAGTAGAAAAACTAGCCAGGCATTACAGGTGCCTGTAGCCCCAGCTACTTAGGAGGCTGAGTCAAGAGAACTGATCACTTGAGCCCAAGAATTTGAGGTTGCTGTGAGCTCTTACACAGCACTCGACCCAAGGCAACAGAGTAAGACTCTGTCCCCAAAAGAAAAAAAATAAATTTGATATATTTTTTAATCCAAGTAGCCATCATGGGGAAAATAAAACCCTCTCATTCATTCATTCATTCATTCACGTAACAGGCATTTACCAAGCACCTGCTATGTTAACTGCATCAGACTCCTGTGGTAACGCCCTTGTTTGAATTACAGCACCTGAACAGGAACGAGGAATCATCTTTACAGCGTTTAGGGCTCATTCTAACCTAGCTCTGGTGTCAGCTCATATGTCACCTCTTCAGAGATGCCTCTCCTGATAACCTTATAAGCAGCTTACCTTGCCCTCCCTTTACTGTCTAATACATACCACTGTTGTATTGCCTTAATAGAATTTACCACCATCTGAATTTGTTACTTATACAGTTACTTCTGTACAACCTGTCTCCCCTAACTAGTATTTGAGTTCCATGAAGGCAGAAACCTTACCTTTCCTAGTCACCACCAGCATGTACAACAGTGCCTGGCACGCAGAAAGTACTGGAGAAATGATTGCTAAAGAAATAAATTAGTTTTTTGAAATTATCTTTTACTTTTATTTATAAATATTAGTTATCTATTTTTTGAGAATTTGGAAAAAAATAAGAAGTTAACTGATGACTCCATACTGAACCTCAGAATCAAAGCATTCTATAATAGACATACTCTTATTTGACAATGTGAATGTTACTTTCTTTGCATTATTATTATTATTATTGCTTAATACTTTGATGCAATCAGCAATCGTCTGATTTCTTTTCTGAACGTATATCTTCGTTCATTCTTTATGAGGTTTTTGTTTCTAGTCCTTATCTTAAACATCGTTATTGTTATTAAATTTTAAGCCTTTTTAATTTTGTGAAAGCAAAAAGTGGAAACCTAATAAACACATGTATATGTAAAAAAAAAGAAACAAGAAAGAAACAAAAAGAAATGGAGCTAGTTTACCAGTCTGGTCTTGGTCTGCAATGTAATTTGGGTTGGCAAACACTGCAGTGTTAAGAACTATCTAATATTTTATTTTCCTCTGCACCATTCCCTCTTCTGTTTATTTAGTATATCCAGTAAAAGGTCATATAAACTTTTTTTAAAAAGGAAGAAATTAGTGAAAAAATGAATGAATGTGATTTCAGCTTAATCACTTAACTTCCCTGAGCCTTAGTTATCTCATCCTTAGGGTATAATCAACAATCACATATCTGTCTGTTTCAAGGTGTTGGTGAGAGTTTGAAATAAATATGTTTATATGACTCCATTTCCTAGAAAACAGAGCCTGAGGCAAGGATTAAGTGTTGGTGCTTTATGTAAGAAGTACAATTCCAGGGAATGAGAATGAGGACAAAAGGAACAAAAAAAGAACTAGAAGAAATGAAAAGTGGATAGGTTATATATTGATCACTACGTCATTGAAGCTACAAAGGGACACAACCAGCCACTTGGCAGAAGCATCCACTGGGTCACACAGGATATTTTATGTAGAGAAACTCTACCTTGAAGCAATTTCTCAAGAGAGACTAGAGTGCTGGTCAATATGTGCTCATTGGAGAGTTTATTGCCACACTTCCTGATTGCTGCATCCTGACATCCTTCTCCCAGCCCCCCAAAAAGGCCACCAAGGAAGTCAGCTTTGTGTCCTTTATGGCATTTCATCGAAGTCTGGAAGTGGCTGGAAGAATCAGAGTCTCCAGGCTTGTGGCAGGTTGACCACAAGTGGTGAAACCCTGCAGCACTGTGTAAAATCCTTTGGCTTCAGAAATAGCTATTTCTTCAGAATAGTTATTCTGCTATTTCAGAATAAGCAGCTGAGAGTTCAGACCAGGGGGCAAGTAAGGATGAGAGATTCTCATGAGCATGAGAGAATTCCACCAGGAAGAGAGGATACAAATAAGATATTTTTGATACAGTATGAGAAAGTGGCTTGAAAACTGTAAAGCCTTGAACAATGAGAAGTGATGTTGTTTTATTAGTCTTTTTTTAAAATTCAAGTGTCTTTCCAGCTCATAGTCTGTGCACTTGTATAAGTTTAATGAGCTTTTAACTAGACTGCGCAAATGAAAAGAAGTCTTCCCTGTTTCCACTGTTATTGTTGAAACAGCACCTCTCTGAAATAAGCCACTTCATCTCCTCATAAAAATCCTTCTATCCAAAATAGGAAACATAAATGTGTTCTGTAAAAGCGGGGTTTTTTTTCTTGCTATGTTTAGTTTATAAATTCTGTGGAGAAAGTAGCAAATATGAGCAATCCACATGGGAGTTACTTTTCAGGTTAAACCCTAGTTTCTTGATCCTCTCTCCATCACTCTGCTTTTTCATATCAACTTTCTTGAGCCCATTCTCATATTGTCTGCACAGTGAACAATTTTAACACATCTCCAACATGCCATTAAATATTCATAGCATAGAGCCCATGTAATGGTCAGAATGAAAAGATTCCCTAGCCTGAAATGCCTCCATCAGCAATTACATAACTTGTTGACATCTAGACCCCTCATCAGGTTTTATCTACAAACCCAAGACCCATACTACCAGGGGTCAGCCTGAATTGAAGATGAAGAGCTTCATGTGTTGTGGATTTTGATTGTATTCCAGAGCTCAAATGAAATGCCTGGCACATAGTCAGATACACACATGCACACACACACATACAAATACATATCATATATAATTCATTTAAAAAGTGACTGACTGAATGAATGTCAGTTTAGAGTAGAAATTCAATAATCAAAAGCAAAAAGCAAAAAAACAAAATAAAAATAAATAAAAAATAACAGCAAAAAACTCAGGTTATAGATCCAAACTGCCTGAGTTCAAATCCTAGCTTTATCATAAACCAGCTGCTGGGCATAGGACAGTTCGTTTAACCTCTTAGTACCTCAGTTTGTGTCTTGATTTCTTCACCTGTAAAATGGGGATAATAGTCATACCTACCCCATATAATTGCTGGGATGAAATCATGAACTATAAACCTTTTAGCACAGTATGGGTACCTCATGCACAGTGAGCAAGAGATGAAGGTGAGCCTGGATGATCATTCCAAGCACACTGCCAGGGCACACCCTCGCCCATCGAAATTGGGGGAAGACTGTCCTTTTCTATCATGCCATCTGCCTTCACTAGTTCAACCAGACCCAGCCTTACAAACGTTTAAAATCCAGTGTAAACCTGCCTTTAAAAATTTGTGTAGCCAAAGGGAACGTCAGACTGGTCATGGCATTTTATGTCGCTTTGTGATACATCGTGTTTTTAAACACGGCGGTGTCAATTGATTCAAGTATTTTATTGAACAATTTTACTGTTCTTGTGCCCAGAGGCTTTTTAAAGCAGGGTTCAATTTTTTAAATCAAATAGATAAATGTATAGTCGTTGTACTTGAAATAACTGCAGCACAAGCAGTAGGGCTGGAATTTCCACGGGGGCTGTGTAACTATTTGCCTAATAGCCTAGACGGTGCTCTAAAATTTAGGGGAGAAGCAATGGGAGATGGAGGCTGAACTTCACCACCACCATCCTAAGCCTTGTACATGCTGTCACCTAGGCCTGGTATCTATGTCCCTAAAGTGACTGCCAAGATCTGGGCCACATAGGAATCTGTAGTCTGACCTCAACTATTTCTCAAGTCCTTTTGACACCCAGTTTTGTCTCCTCCATCCATGGTAAAATAACAGATAATGAGTCATCATTTTATGTTATTCCTACAAACTGTTACTGTAACTATGTTACACACTGCAAATCACCTTGATTTTTAGTACAAAATAGCTCTCTCTGTCCAAAATATAAAAGGTTTTCTTATAAAAACACTGAAATTAAAGAACATAAAAAATCAACATCATTATTAGGAGAGCGTTCTAATCCTATGCTCCTCCTGATGTGATGGCATGTGGAGTACACAGCATTACTTTTGAAAAATGTTTAACCTAAATAGAACCAAGCCTAGGTCCTTAGAAAACAGCATGAAGTAAGAGCCATTAGAACGTTAGGAAACATCCAGAATGTGGGATGTTCTATAAGATGGCTGGCCTTGTCTCCCAAAAAGTGTGATGTGAAAAAAAAAAAATGAGTGGTGGGATTTCTTCTAAATTTAGAGAGATTAGAAACACTAAATGGAATACATGACCTTGAATGAATTCTGGTTAGAAAAATGGAAGCTATTTGGGTACCAACTGGGAAAACTCAACTATTAAATGACATTAGAATTACTGTTAATGATCCTAGATGTGATTATACTGAACAGTGTTCGTATTTATTTTTATTTTTAAAATTCAGATACGTCTTTACACACAACTAAAAGTAATGTTACATAATACATGAATTACTTACAGCTGCACAGTAACATATTGAAAAATAAATTATCTAGAAGACAGCAAAAGCACATGGGAACATTATGTTTCTGTACAGCATTTACAGGTAGACTTTCTATTTGATTCCAGGCTGGGAAGTGTCTCAACTATTCTTAGAAAGATAAAGAAAAAGTCCAAGATTAAAGAGAAAATTATACAAACCACATGGGTATGACTCCATTAAAAACATGATAGGAGAGTCCTGACATCATGTGCGGTCAGGCAGGTGGGGCAGTTGAGCCCTCGGTGGGTACCAATGTCTCCAGCCAAGGTGGCAACAGTACCGTGGCTGGAGCAATGCTCTCCCATCACTCTGCCCAGGAGGTCACTAAAATGTTCTTATTTTTAGAAGATGTCATACTGAAGTATTTAAATATGAACTATTATACCCAAATGATTAGTAAAATATTAACAATTGTTGAATCCAGGTGTTAGTAGGTATGTAGGTCAATGATTGTTATTATTCTTTCAATTATTCTATATGTTTGAAAATTTTTATAAAGAGAACTCTTGAAAGGTGTGTTTCCCCGTGTGAACTTCTGAAGTTGTTAACAATTTGAGCACTTTGAACTCACTTTTCTACTTCATGCGTTGAGGGCTGGTTGAGGGCACCTCTTAAAACCTGGCTTTCATGCCCTCCGCAGTGCACTGTGTGATTTCTCTGAACTTTTGGTCGTCACATCAAAGAAAATATGTGATAATTACTCTGTACATGTGTCAAGCTAAATAACAGAGAGAGGCTTTATAAAAGAAAAGATGTTTATTTGGGAATAAAGCATTGCAGTGGGAATATGTGTGGCATAGTAAACCGTGAGTTTATTTGGGAGGTAAAGAAAGACCAAGGATTTTAAGGGGGGAAATATGAGGAGGATTACAGAATTATTTTGAAATAATTATCCTCGGCTACAAAGATCAATAACCAGGGTGACGCCAGCCCAAGTTTGGGCAGACAGTTGCTAGGCAAATGTCCTTACAGAAATATTTTTTGTATAAAGTTATGATGGTGTTTATGCAAGGTTGTGGTTTTTGTTATCAGGCATGCAAACATAAGAACCCTGTCTTGGTGGCCTTCCCTGACTCTATTTGCCAGGATTTTCTTCATGTTAGTGACTCCATGTGGATTCTGACAACCGTCACACATGGAACTTTTGCTAAGAGTTTGATGAGCAAGCAGCTGAGGCACACAGTATTTCACGTATGCCAAGTGAACCTGGTTTATTATTTACCAGGCGGGGCTTCCGCAGCTCTCCCTCCCTCCTGAGATCAAATGTCATGTCTCCACCCCCTTCCATCATGCAGACTTCTTAGTCTTAGATCTTTTTAAAAATGGGGTCATCTTCTTGTGTTTCTCATGAGAAGATTAGCTTCTAAATCTAACATGACAGAATTTCTCGGCACAATAATTGACAAAGAAAATGCCGTCTTGGAACCAAATACATAGTTTAATCCTTGTGGTAGAAAAGGAGACATTCATTTGATTGATGCAATAGAGAGAAGCCAGGATTTGTTTAAACTGACAAAGCTAACATTGTTTGGAATTTATGTGTCTACTACAAGTCATAATCTTCAAAGTTAGTGCTGCAATCACAAATATATGAGGTTGACCATTGTGTTATTCTTATTGTGCCTCTCTCTGGTGTCGCAGCCAGAATACAGCACAAGTGTACATGAAATCGTTCCAAGTCAGGGGTCAAATTAGAACTAAAAACCAGAGTCTAAACAACTGGCTATATTTTGAATTGTTTTTGTTTGGAGGATTTACTCCCCTGGGAAGTATTTCAGTTTGCCAATTTCTACAAAGAATTCTTCTACTAGCAAAATAGATTACCACATTGTAAGACATTAACATATAATCTCATCTAGACCTCTGCTCCTGGGATACCTCACAAAGACAGCATTGTATTCTTTCCTTTCAAAAAAGAAAACTTGTACAATTCAGTTATGTTATGTTTTCATTCTTTTATTCTTTGGGTTTATTAAGTTCCCACCTGACAGCAAGCACAATTCTAGGTACCTAGAATGGAGCATATGACATAAAACGAAGACTCCTGCCTCAAGGACATTCTACTCTAGCGGGGAGTAAAGGCAGCTTAATAACGAACACAGAACATGGGAGCCGGGGGTGGGAAGGACCTTACTTAGAGGCTGTGGACCAGAAAGGCCTCTCTCAGCAGCGACTTGGAGTTGATCAGAGTCAGCCATGTGGACATCCGAGCAAGGGCATTCCAGGCAGAAGAACCAGCAATGCAGAGGGCCTAAGAGAGGCACAGGCCTGGTGGATTGAAAGGCAGAAAGGAAGCAGTGAATGCAACCTGGTCAAGGACAGAAAGAGTGAAATGAAATGGGTGTCCTGCTTAGCAGATTGGACTGTATTCTAATTGCACTGGGCAGACATCAGAGGGCTAGAAGCAGGAGAGTGGCAAGATCTGATTTATACTTGAAAAAGGCCTCTCAGGTGGACGTTTATGATCACGGACTATCTATTCACATTTAGCTGAATGCTTCCTGCTGTAATTGAAGTGGATTCTCTCTCCTCACAGTGAACAGATGTTTCTTGATGCTCCTATCAGTTCAGATGCCCAGGGAAAACCCTGATGGTTATATTGAGATTCCCCAGAACACGAGGAAGGTTGTAGTAAGACCAGGGCGATGGTCTTCAACCAGAATTACAATCAGAGGCTACACGTGAAAATAAAACCTGTTTTCAGCACACTTTCCCCACCCATGGCCAGGCAGTGCTTTCCTTAATCCTCATAAAGGGCTAGACATTCTCGCTGATTCTCAAACCTCCCCCACCAAGCAATCCGGGACATCGCAGCCTTGATGTCTCAGAAGGCCGGATCCAGCATTTGTGGTAGGGACCATAATAGTGATGTAAGAGGGTATTAAAATAGGGCAAGTGGGACTTCTAGGGGACTCTCTCCCCAGCAAAACAACAATTGAACTGATGAGAATTATAAAAAAACAAATATAAATCATTGAAAGTCTCTGGAAATTGTCCTCAGGGCATAGAGCAAATGGAGAAATATTCATTTAACATAATCAAATCTCATTTCATAAGAATAGCAAGTCTGCAGCATTTCAGCACGGCCTACTTCTCTAACCCCCTTGTGCCACTCCCACTTCCGTGTGCCAGGAGTGGGGCCTGAGTGTGAGCAGAGGAGGGTGGAGCTTCCGTCCCCCCAGCGCCCAGTCTGGGCTGTGGTCTCTCCGGGAGGGGCGTGCTGCCAGTGGTGGGGCTTGCTCCTTCCCTCCAGTCTAGTCTTGCCGAGGCTCTATTCCAGGCAGCCTGACCTGGAGGACCCCAGGCTTCCTGCTCCCTCCCACCCCAGTTACAGCTCACTGAACTCCTCCCGCTCTGATAGCCATCTTCCCAAATCATTTACAAGGGAGATTCCATGTTCAGAAGACCGGCCTAGAAGACCAGGGGCTGGCTCTGCCCCTCTGCCCCCAGGGCACACCTGCAGAGCTGAAGTATAACTCCTACCTCTGGTGCAGTGACCGAGGGGGGCTGCTCAGGAGGTCAGGTCCCCCCAAGGTTGAAGAGCTCTGCAGCTCTGCCTGAGAGGGCTGGCTGTTTGGAATGAGGCTGGAGAACACTGTGCCTAAGGGTGTTGTCGGAAACCAGGGAGATCTTGGTGGAGACTAATTACCAAGAGGCTGGTGGTTCCAGGATACGAGCAAAACAGCAGAGCAGCCAGAAGTTGAAGAGCACCAGGCAAAGAGCAGCTGGAAAAAGACGTCCTGGGATCACAGGCAACACAGCGTAGAATCCTCCCTGGCACAAGGGGCTTAAAACAACCTCTAACCAAACACTGACTCAGACAATAGCTATTCTGAGCCAGAAGTGACTCCTAGGGAGCCAGACTTAAAAATAAAGTTGCAGTCACCACAGGCAAACTGGAAGATGTGGGCATGCCCTAGGCTGAGCCCTGGGGAGCAATGGGAAAAAGAACCCCAAAGCCACTAGTCCTTGGCTGAATGCGGGGGGAATAAACATAAATTCCCTACACTGTGAAGGCAGCCAAAATTATAATGCATCCAAAGATAAAGAGGAAAATTTTAGCTGGCTAAGGGACCTTAAGTACAATCTTTGACCAGTAAGTGGCTTATATCAGCCCAGACACAGAGGTGACCCCTAGGCAGCCAGGCTAAAAGGTAAAAACAAGGGGGAAAAACAAGAGGATATCGGACACTGCACATTGTGGGGAAAATAGATATCACAGAATTTGTTCAGTTAAGTCACTAAACAAATGACAAAGCAAACAATAACTGCTCCTGCTCCTGCAGGTGCGGGCAAGGAGGAATCAGTGTCCAGAGTTGCTGTAATGTATGATCAAAATCGCCAGTTCAGCAGAAAAGTGTGAGCCATGCGAGGAAACAACACCGATGAACATTCATAGTCCCTCGATCTTAGTCTCAAACACCATCCTCCTACAAGAGGAAGCAGGGTCTCCTGGAGAAAGTGCTAATACCAGGACTTGGGCAGAAAATACGCAAGATGAGTCCCAAGCATCCTGTAGCACAAAAAGTAAAAAAGTGCTGGAAAAGAAAGAATAAAACCAAAAGCCCTGCACTGAGAGGGATATATCAAAGGGACATGGAAGTCAGCTGAAAGAGCTCCCAAAGGTCAAAGCTGGAAGAATTTGAGTAACAAAACAATGTAGTATTGGATTACAATACACAGTACAAAGTAAATACCCATGGGACCATACTGATCTAAAATAATGATTAAAGAAATAAATGAGAGGGAGTAAAGAAACAAATCTGGCAAGAGAATTTCACATAATTTGTGTATATACTCTGTTCTTAATAAAGGGACAACAAATCTTCACTCCCTAAGTGTGAATTCCTCTCAGTGACCTCCTTCTAAAGAGTACTACATGGAAGAGAGGGGGTAACTTACACCATCTCCACCATGTGATCAAGATAAATATCCACAGGGATTAATCACTTGGATACCATCTATCCTTCAGATAATGTGGTGGAAATGGCACTTGACCTCTGTGGTTTTCCTCCAAACCCCCATAACACCTTGAGAAAAATATTAGACAAATTCCAATAGAGAAACATCCTACAAAATACTTGACCAGTACTCCTTGTTCTCGAAACTGTGAAGATCATCAATAATAAGAAAAGTCTGAGGAAATGTCACAGCCAAGAGGAGCCTAAAAAGACATGTAAACCAAAACTAAATGTAACATATCATAAATGGGATACTGAAAAAATAACTAGAAAATGACATTAAATAAAAACTAAAGAAATATGAGCTATCTATGCAGAAAAATTGAAGGCAAAGTCTCAGATATTTGCACACGTGTTCATAGCAGCATTATTCACGATAGTCAAAATGTGGAAACAGCCCAAATGTTCTTCAGTGGATGAATGGATAAACAAAATGTTTTATATTTATAAACACTCACACACAGAGAGTAGAATTCAGCCTCAAAAAGGAAGAAAATTCTGAGACATGCTATATAACATGGATGAAAGATCCAATCATAAGCTGTTTACAGAAAATATATGAGGGGGCTTCAAAAAGTTTATGGAAAAAATTGTAGTATAAAAACACTTATGCATGAACTTTAAAAATATTGTGCACCAAAGTAAACTCTTACTAACTTGTTACACATGTCTGAACAGGATCTAATTTGAGGCCTTAAGAAGGATAAGACATCAGTTTTCAAAGAGCCCCTATCAAAGCAACATGAATTCTGCTAAAATTGAAGCTAGAGCAAACATCAAATTTATGGTGCAACTTGAGTGGAAGAATGGTGAAATCATGGATGCTTTACAAAAAGTTTGTGAGGACAATGCTCCAAAGAAATCAGCAATTTACAAATGAATAACTCATTTTAAAGAGGGACAAGACAATGTTAAAGATGAAGCCTGCAGCAGCAGGCTACCCACATCAATTTGCCAGGAAAAAAATTAAACTTGTTTGCACCCTAATAGAAGAGGATTGACAGAAGGAATAACCATTGCCATAGATACCTCAAATGGTCCAGCTTACACTATTCTGACTGAAAAACTTAAAGTTCAGCAAACTTTTCACTTAATAGCTGCTAAAATTGTTGTGCCCAAATCAACTGCAGACAAGAACAGAGCTTTCAAAGGAAATTTGAAACAAGTGGCATGAAGACCCTGAAGGATTTCCTTGAGGAATTATAACAAGAGCTGTAACATGGCTTTATCAGTATGAGCTTAACGACAAAGCACCCTCAAATTAATGGGCACCAAGAGGTGGAAATGGTCCAGTCAGAGCAAAAGTGGACCAGTCAAGAGCAAAGGTCACGGAAACAGTTTGGGGAGATGCTTAAGGCATTTTTCTTGTTGGCCTTTTCAAGAGCCGAAGAATGATAGCATTTGCTTAATTTGAGAGTTAATTTGCTTAACTTTTTAGAAAGTTAGCCAAAGCTTTAGCAAAAAACTCCTGGGAAATCTTTACCAAAGAGTCCTTCTCCACCATGACAGTGCTTCCGCTCACTCCTCTCAGCTAGCAAGTGTGATTTTGTAAGAGTTTTGATGAGAAATCATTTAGGTAGCTACCTTACAGTCCTATTTTGGATCTTTCTGAGATCTTTCTGTTTTAATCTTAAAAAATCGGAAAAGGGCACTTATTTTTCCTCTAGTTAATAATGTAAAAAATACTGCATTGACATGACTAAATTCCTAGGACCTTCAGTTCTTTAGGCATGGACTGAATGACTAGTATCATCACTTGCAAAAGGACCTTGAACTTGATGAAGCTTATGTTGAGAAATAAAGTTTATGTTTTTTATTTTTATCTTTTAATTCCATTTTCCCACAAACCTTTGAAGCCCCCTCATATATTAGATTGAAAGATACAAATGGGTTGAAAGTAAAAGGATGGAAGAAGGTAATACAAAACAAATACATAAATAGCAACCACAAGAGAGTTGGCACAACCATGCTAATATCAGACAAAATAAATATTGAGGTCATCCTGCTTTGCTGCACCAATTATTGTAAACCCCTACCCCTGGAGAATGGATCTCATTGAAAATTTAGTTCAGATGTCAAGACCAAAGACACCAGACTTAAAGCTCCCGGTATAAAAAATTTTATTATGTGATGAGATTTTCTGAGGGCAACAGGGCAGATTTCTCAAGCTGGCCCAAAATTGGATTTAGAGAGGAAGGGAAGGGGACTGGTACAGGGTTTATATTGTGGCCAGGCAAGGGGGCCAGGCTGAGGGCTCCTACACACCATCACAATAGAGATCTGGTCACTTACGTTAAGGGAACGCCAGGCAAGACCAGCAACGACTCCAAAGAAGCCATGAAAGTGTCCAAAAGAGAAAGGGAAAGCATTAGACTTTTGCTAAGCCCTGCCTTGACCTTTGACACTTGAGAGATCAGAAAACACATTAGTGATAGGGGAGAGTAAGATAGAAAGGAAGAAGATGATGGCTAACCCCACATCCTTTTTGACTGCTCGCTGCCCTGGAGTAGCGGCCTGAGCTGCCACCCACCAGCTGCCTGACTGGCACTAATGCAATTCCACTCTCTCTATAGCTCTCCAGTCCAGTAGAAGTAGTGAATGTGTGAGCAGAGAGCACTAACAGAGCACCATGAGATAGCATTTACACAGAACCATGAAGAACTCACCACGTTCAGGCGGAAGGAAGAGCACACGCAAAGGTAGCTGAGAAGGCATGATGGGCTCAGGGAACTGCAAGACATCTCACATGCATCTTGCGCTCTAGCCTCGCCAAAAAGTCTTAGCAAATGAGATGTCTCCAAGTACCAGATTACATAAGACCTGGCTTTACAGGGCAGTGCCTGTGGCTCAAAGGAGTAGGGCGCCAGCCCCATATGCCAGAGGTGGCGGATTCAAACCCAGTCCTGGCCAGAAAAAAAAAAAAAAAAAGACCTGGCTTTACAAAAAAAAAAGCCTTTACTTTGCCGGCAAGGAAATAAAGGCCATAGAAGGATAAACAGTGCTAGCAAATGACTTTTGCATTTATTAGAAATTCCTTCTGGAAACAGTATGGATGACTGATGGGGACCAATGGAGACAAGAAGAACAGATAAGAGACCACAGTAATAGTTCAGGCAAGAGGAAGTGAGGGACTAAATTAGGGCTAGGGCACTACTACTGGCAATGGCAGTAGATAGATTGAGGGGGAGATTTTCAAAGGGAAATAATGTGAGTCGAAAGGTAACCTAAAATGTCCAAGTTCAATGACTAGATAAATGGTGACATCATTAATTAAAGCATTTCTTAAAGAAGGAAAATCCTATTTGGAGTGAAAAATGATGAGATCAACTTTGGACTTGCAGAGTTTGAAGAGTCAGATGGGTAAAGCTATCATGCATCATGTTACATATTTAGACATAGGGTCAGCATGGACAGCTGGTCTGCAGGTATCAGGATATATTGATTTAGGCCACATGACCTTGTGGGGAGTAGCTGAAGCCATGGGCATTGGTGATCCCTATGAGAGACCTTGCAATTTGAGCTGATTTTCTTAAACTCTTAGGATCCAGAGACAAGAGACAATTTGAGATGTATTCAGCATGAATGTACACAATGAATTTTGGCTTAGAATCCTCATCACAAATTTTTAAAATACTAAAATTAAACAAATTATCTTAAACTTACAATGATAATGTTTGTTTCACATCTATTAAAATGATGACATTGTTTGTGCCTTTGGCTTAGGTCTAGTTTCGCATCTTACTCTTTAATGCAATTGAGTAAGAAAATCCTAACTGACAATTATAGATGATTGGGAATAGCAGCTGATGATTGATGACTTTGTCAGGGGTTCTGAATGGTCAGAACATTTATGGTCGCAAAGGTTTTAGAGAGTTTTCTCATTTAGACATACTATCAGTTTTTCATAGGATGATAGATTGACAAGCATATCATCCTCAAAAATGGAACGTTTGAATGTTTTAACTAAGGGATTAATGGCAAAAAGATTCTCAATCTTCTTTTTGGTTGTGTTTGCCTCTTAAAAGTATTTGCTATTGGAATCCTGTACTCTTGTTGATGGTTTTGAAATATGTGCAATTATATCATTTATTTTTTCAATAAATGACAAATATCACCTGTCAAAAAAGAATAAAAATTAAAATATCAGTAATTAAGCCAGTGGTACCACAGTTTGGTCTGCTAAAGAATATCTGAAAATTGATCTTTAACATTAAAAACCATTTCATTTTTTTTTGAAACTCTGATGGACTAGGTTCAATCTATTTAGGATACTGGACATATATACATGTATCATGGAGATAACATAATGTGAATAAGCTACTTGAAATCACAGAAATGCTGTTTACTGAAATTACAAATCAATGAAAAATGCCAAGCACAAGTTGTTCTTATTTTTCTTTTTTCTGGTACAACCTTAGGAAGAAATTTCACTACCTCATAAAGTTGAAATTGCACTTTTCTTTGAATTTGGCAATTCCTCTTCTAGATATAAATGCTACAGAAACTCTCACCATGTGCCGGAAGGAATATAAACTAAGCTATTCATTTCAGTTTTGTCTATGACAGGGAGTAAAAAAGCAGCAGCCTAAATGTCCATCAATCGGAAAATGGATGAATGAATTGTAATATATTTTTTTGTTTTAATTCTTTTTTTTTATCCAGCTCGGGCCCACCAAACAACAATGATGGCTGCAACCAAAAAATGGCCGGGCGTTGTGGCAGGCGCCTGTAGTCCCAGCTACTTGGGAGGTGAAGGCAGGAGACTCGCTTGAGCCCAGGTATTGGAGGTTGCTGTGAGCTGTGATGCCATTACACTCTATCCAGGGTGACAGCTTGAGGCTCTGTCTAAAAAAAAAAAAAAAAAAAAAACACCCCTTTAGCAGTGTTGGATAGATGCTCCAAAAAGAAGCTAAGTAAAAAAATTTCAGATTTAAACTTAACCATTCCACAACTGGATTTAACAGACATCTACATAACATTTCATCCTAACAAAATTGAATACACATTCTTCTCATCACCCCATGGAAATACTCCAAAATGGATCACATCTTAGGTCACAAGTCTAACCTCTCCAAATTTAAAAGAATAGAAATGATTCCTTGCATCTTCTCAGACCATCATGGAATAAAAGTTGAACTCAATAATAACAGGAATCCACAAACTCATACAAAAACATGGAAGCTAAATAACCTTATGCTGAAGGACAGCTGGGTCATAGACGAGATTAAGAAGGAAATTACCAAATTTTTGGAACAAAATGACAACAAAGACACAAATTATCAGAACCTCTGGGATACTGCAAAGGCAGTCCTGACAGGAAAATTTAAAGCATTGCAAGTCTTCCTCAAGAAAACGGAAAGAGAGGAAGTTAACAACTTAATGGGACGTCTCAAGCAACTGGAGAAGGAAGAACAATCCAACCCCAAACCCAGCAGAAGAAAAGAAATTACCAAAATTAGAGCAGAATTAAATGAAATTGAAAACAAAAGAATTATACAACAGATCAATAAATCAAAAAGTTGGTTTTTTGAAAAGGTCAATAAAGTAGATAAACCTTTGCCTAACCTAATCAGGAAAAAAAAGAGTAAAATCTCTAATTTCATAAATCAGAAATGGTAAAGACGAAATAACAACAGACCCCTCGGAAATTCAAAAAATCCTTAACGAATATTACAAGAAACTTTACTCTCAGAAA